>JAIUZE010003933.1:0-13539 GCA_022085475.1 Heliosperma pusillum
TGATTTCGGGATTAAATCGTAAAAGTTATTCTTTAAATTCTGAATAAATTCAAAATAATTATATTAAATTATGATAAATCTAAATAAATCTTAATAAAAATAAATTAAAAATATTATTTTTTTTAAATAAAATTTCGGTCTTCAAAATTACAAGGCGAGTCGGAAAAAGTCCACGAAAGTCAAAGTCAAAGTCGACTTAAAAGTCGAGAAAAGTCAAAGATGACTTAAAAGTCAAGAAAAGTTTATGACGACTTAAAAGTCAAGAAAAGTCAATGACGACTTTAAAAAGTCAAGAAAAGTCAAAAGACGACTTAAAAGTCAAGAAAAGTCAAAGATGACTAAAAACGGGATTTTCATGAAATCTCTCAGAAATTCCAAATACGAACTCGGAATTTCAAAATACGACTTGAAACAATAAATTCTATTTTAAAAACTTAAGTCTGCTGAAAAGTGTTAGTAAATATTTTTACTAGAAAAATTGGGTACTTTTCGGGTTATTACACTAGTGGTTAACTACTTCTCATTGATCTAATGCCCTTTTGTTGAAAAGGAAATCAAGTGAAGTAATCATTACCATCTCTGGTTGTGTTTGTTATTGGACCACACGTATTCTTATGTAATGGGGCCAATAATTTACTAGTTCGATTTCCTTTTCAACAAAAGGGCACGAATCATCTTGCCTTGAATACAAGATTCGTACACACCATAAAATTCAAAATCAGATGGGTTAGGGATAGTTGTTAATACTAGCCTCTTAATGTGCTACACAATCCAGAATTAAGATTAGACATAGGTCACCAATTTTGAGCCTTTTTTCAATCTATATGACAAGTAATTACTAGTTTAGGTCAAGAATATAATTACCTTTGATTGGTATGGGATAACCATTGACCAAGTATGGGCATAAAAAGATACAACGTTTGTTCTATTCACAAAAGTGAAACACTTGTGTCGTACACTTAAGTGGATACTATATTCTTTATTTAGAGGTTATTTACATAATAACGTTTATTAAAGTATACCTCTAAATCTAAAACTAGATTGATCACATTATAACTTTTATATGTCTCTATAGAAATAAAACTACAATAGTTATATTTCCCTTGTAGGTCGACATTTAATCATGGTTAGTCGTCGCATGAATCATTATTATATGTATTGAATACATTGATGAAAACCATAATGGATATCTAATACCCAAAAAAATATTTGCATTTAGCAAAATAAATGTCGATCATATAGATATTATGGGTGAAAAATTACCCCCAATTTCTAACTCTTTAGAAAACTTTGGGAAGATTCTTTTCTTGTGACCTACACTGTAAAATAGAATCGTCAAAAGTTGGGTTCGACACCTTGCTTGGGTTTTGACTTTTTACTATTCAAAATAGTCTTGCCTTTTTCCCTTGCCTTGTGTCAAAGTCGAGCCAACTTACTCTTGAACCTTGTCTTAACAATTTAAGAATATAAACATCATTCTTAGTGCTCCCACTCACTTTCATGAATCTCTACTTAGACAAGTATATTAGAATTATTGTGAAGACTATTCTTTATTTCATTCATGGTTTTACCTTCAAAAGGATAAACCTTTCATGAAGTGACTACGGTATTTGGTTATTCACGATTTTAAATAAATCGATTAACCTAGTCGTCCCAACTGATTTGGCCTCTTTTGAGGTAAGCCTCGATAAGGAGTATAATGACGACATACCAAAATACAAATATTTTCTTTGGAGCAAAAATGATTGTACCATTGTTATAAGAAGACGTCACTAAAAATCAAAACGTTTTTGATTAAGTGTGACTTATTCAATTACTCTTCATAAGAGACATTTGCAATGGTGAATATGAGGATCAAAAGATAAAATTCATTTGTCTTTAGCTACGGTGGTATAAACGGAGATTGCAATCAAAATGCTACCGTATAAAATAATGGAAACTCCTTTCCACGATTGAACGGATTTACAAGTTCGTAGAAGGATAAAATATTTGTCATTTCGCGAATAAAATAAATCTCAACGGAAAATAAACATTCATTGTATAAATATAATTTACTTGTAAAACAATTTTAACAAGTCACTCATATAATTACCCCTCACGAAATTATATAAGTGATTCCAAGACCCATATTTAGACAAAAATAGTCATCGCATGCTACCTTTATCAAAAAATGGTAAGTCAATACTTGACTAATTCTACACTTAGAACTCTTCGTTGACGGATTTCAACTAAATCCATCTCCTAGTCCCAAGATAACGCTTATCTCGTTGAGTCCAATCCAATTTTGGCTTGTGATCGCATCACCCTACTTACCCGAGGTAAAAAGGGACCCACGAGCGTGGTAGCCCTAATGAACACGGGGTTCATAGGTGTTACTAATTGGTAAGGCTAAATCTCAATTTTTTTTTTTAGTTATGTGAGAGGTCTTGTCAATTTTGTTATTAATTCCCTATAAGCGAACTAAGTCGGTGAATTGTGAATAACGTTGAATTGACAATAACGGTAAATAAAATGCATGTGTGACGATTTTGGCATGAGCGAAAATAAAGCAAGCAATAAAGCAACAATAAAATCCTAGTATGGCCACCTAGCTAATCAAAATTAACTAGATAGTTACAAATTCGGAAACCAACTCCTTGGTCCCTTGCCTCTGCACTTGGAACACCTTCCAAAATGGCACCGTCTTGAAGGGAGCCACCGGTCTTCATAAAAATAATTACAAATGTACAAATATACAAATTCCTATTATACATTTATACTATAAAATAAAATTATTAAATTATACAAACCGGCGATACGAGATCGCAATAAAATTACAACCAAAACGTTATTCCCTTACATTACGGGTAATAACGATAAAAATAACTAGGCCATACTAGGTACAAACTTTGCATAAAATATTAAATAAATGACATTCATTCATTCAAACATAAATAAAATAAATTGCTGCAAAATTCATGCCAAAATCGTCCTACAATTCATTCATGCTCATAGTAGCTCGATTTTTCCGGGATTTATTGATTTTTAACCATTAAAAATCACTATCAACATTTAAATCGCATTTAAATTCAAACTAATTAACTAAACTGATTTAGAACTCAAAATTAGTCAATACTAATTTTGTTGGTCATTAATTAGATCGATTTGATTTCATTTGCTAAATATTACGTTTTAATCATAACAATTATGAAATAAAACCAAAATAAAATATAAACATCATAAAATTTGAAACCAAAAATTTTTTACATTCTGGAACAATTCCAGGAACTATAAAAATAAAAAAATTTGCTCAAAAAATTTAAATTAATTTTATGAACAAATAGCTTTGTATTTAATGGTTTTATCAAATAAAAACATTAGATATAGTAAAACAGTGAAAAAAATTATGAAATTTCACCAATAGTATCAACATCAGAATGTAAAATGTACAAAAAATTTTCAAGACCAGAAATGGACGTTTCAATTTTATGAACATTATAATCTCATATTATCGACTTTTATCGTATAAAAATCAATGAACATGCAATACATAAGTAAAATTCACGAAATTGTACATACAATATGTAAGAAATGCATTTGAGATCATATTAAAATTTCATGGCCAGAATCAACATTTAACTATTTTTAGTTAACTTTTAACTCATAAAATGCATGTTAACTCGGTTTAAACGCCATAAATCAAAATAAATAGAAAATTAATCCCTAAAATCACGAAATTTGACCACAAATATTTTGAGGTCAGTAGGTATACATGCACCAAAAATTTCGTCAGAATCGTATTTTAACTCAAAATCTTTGATTTATTAGTTATCTTATAACTTTAATAAAAATGTCCAAAATGAACATGCATGCTACAAGCTAGCTCTGATACCAATTGAGAGTCCATAGACCTTAATTAGACTCCTCTAATTATTTACTAAATTACTTATTAATTTAGTTTATAATGATCTATGTAACATGCATGCAAATATAAAGACATTTATATAAGAGAAGAAATTTCCTCACATTGATATGGAAAATATAAGAGCACAACAAGAACTCCTTCTTGTTGTTCTTGAGCTATAAATATGGATGAACACAAACAATCTCCAAAGTAGAAGATCTCCTCTAAGTTGCACCAAGATTAACCCAAATAATCTACCCTTATTATTAACTAGATAATAAGATAGATATTATACTACTAATATTATGAATATATTACTACACTAGTAATACTTAGTAAATATTAGTATTTGAGAGTTTTTAGTGAGAGGAAGAATTTTAGAAAGAAGTATGACAATTGCACAAAATGAAGTAATCAAAAATGAACAACCATTGTTCATCATGTAGCCACTTTGGCCGGATCATCTAGTCCTTAAAAGGACTCTTATTTTGTTTGATTTTGTTCACATGCATTTGAGTGGAGTGTTGTAGAAAAGATGATGATTGATTTATACTTGTTATGTCACTTTCAAAAGCTAACTAAAGAGTTACAACAAGAACAACAATCATCACCATTCTAACTACATCATAACCGGCCATGTTGGCCTAGTTGGATCCATTTTGATTTTTGATATTTGTCTCACAAATACTTATTGATCATATGGTTAATTATCTTGTATAATTAAATGTTAATTTGATCATATAACAATTATATGACTCAATTAAATAAATAATATGTACTTAACATTTTAAGTAATATTTCACCATTATATCAATATATAATGGGTCCCACAATGCTTGGTTAATTTATTTTACAACTCCTTGTAAATATAATTAACTAATTACCTCTATCTCAAAACCTCAATTAATTTAGTAATTTAACGATTAATTACTAAGTTAAATCTTATTTAATCGTATTAAAATAAGATATAAATTTATTAGTCAATTATCGCATAATTGAAAAATATACTTAATCGAATTTGAGTTCTTAACTCAATTTCTAACAATTAACTCTCGTACATATCGAATATATGTAATGTACTAATTAACTGTATAGTATACAAATAATTAGTTACTATTTGGATTTCATCCTTTAGGTGTGACCGAAAGGGATCAGTTGATCACCGCCGTCATACGACAATAACGTCAAACTCTAGTCAGTCAACCGTTATTGATTTACGTTAATCAACTGACTAATCATATATATAGTCAATAAGTATCCCAATTATATTCCTTAATAAGATTTATTATGTGGCGCACTATTGTTGAGGACACCTACTCCAACACACCACCTACAGACAATTAGATAATAAAAGATGAATATCATTCACCTTGAGAAAGACGGATAATTTAAAAAGCGAGAAAGACGGTAATTTTATTACCAATACGGATAGAGGAAGATAAGAGGGGAAGAATAAGACGAACTTACGTGAATTTGAGCGAGAAATGAAGGCGTAGCGACGAATCTAAGCTTGATAAAAATGGAGTTTAGGTTTTGGTGGTTTGATGAGGAAGAAAGAGTAAGTGGAAATGAAGGAAGGAGTTAGGGTTTGAGGGTGTATATGTAGGGTGAGTAAGTGGAAAAGTCAAGAAAAAGTCAAAGTCGCCTTAAGACGGGATTCACATGGAATCTCGCGGAAATTCCAAATACAAACTCGGAAATTCTAAATTCGACTCGGAAAATTAAATTCTAAATTAAAACTAAATTTCGCTGAAAAGTGTCCGTAAAATATTTTTACTAGAAAAATAGGGTACATTTGCGGGTGTTACAATCACCCCACCTTTTAAAAAGTTTCGTCCTCGAAACTTGAGAGTAGAAAACAAAAGTATCAAGGATAAGAATTGGTTTTCAAAATTAATAGGAAAACTTTTATAAGGGGAAAATATTTATGAAACGAGGTTCCTCTCGAAAACAGTTTAAGGAAATCTTTCATAAGTGCGAAACTTACTTACGGATCTCAAGAATGCTCGTCGCGAACGAGAACTCTAATTATCCAAATCAAATTAAAGTCGAAATAGTGAAAACGAAAATCAAATAAGCGTTAGTAAGTGTAGGACTAGTCACTAGACGTCTCCAATAAAAAGTCCAAACATCCAACCAAACGCAAAATCCAAACATAAAATCAAAAGAAATCCATTTTCTCTCAAAAGAGGGTACACAATCCATCTTTAGACTTCTTTGAAAAGTTAAATTAGAAATATAATATGGAAATTTGGAGGTTTTATCAAAGATAAAATCAAATAACAGGACATTACACGAACATAGAGCGACTCGAACATCAAGTTCACAAATCACGATTACAAAATATATACAAAACACGCAAAAACGAAACAAATCGAACTCTTTGGGATAGGAAGATCAAGATAAAGTCGGGAGGAAGATCTACAAGAATTCGACATCACTAACTCTACTAATAAACCAAATTCTCAAAAGAATGCAATTTACCCAATTTGCAACTCATCATTTTCAATCATCGGAAATCCTACAAAAATATTACAAAATTCTGAAACTTCGAGTAACAAATCCCAATTATTCGAATCCAATTAGAATCTACTAAGGTCCATCGGCACGGTAGACTCCACAACTAACAATCCACATGAAAGATTTATTACGCACTCTTATCTTCTTAGTTTCATCAAAACTCTTACTAGAAACTACCAACAAAATATTTATCTATGGAAGCATGATCGCTAACAACCACAAAGTAAAGGACTTACCATTAAATCCTTTAATCCAATTTACTTCAAACTCACTATCCTAAATTTACAATGAACTTTCTCATCCTCGAAAATCAAAACACAATCCACGCAACCAAACATAATTATCTAAGATCCAACTAGTCTCATCCAAAGTCTCACGACAAGGGAAAAAACCACAATCCATTATCGCTTATAAGAATTCTTTAATACGCCCTAACATCCTTAATTCGATCATTACTACGCTCGAAGCCTCAAATATAAATAGTCACATTAGCAAACTACGGTTCCTTAAGAATAAAAGAGAATTACTAATTCCAAACCACAAATGACCAATCACTTGGAAATCAGACTACCATTCAAATCATTTAGATCATCTAAAACTCAAATGAATCGATTTTCATTTAAGACAAAACTCCTCAAACTTTGGGTACCAACTCAATTACCCTAAATCAAAGTCTCTTTTAGAATCCACCAATTAGAGACCTCTAATTTCCAAATGATATCCCAAGCAACCGATATAATACTCAACAACAACGAATATCATCTCGCTCAACTTGATTCCCAAAATAGCACTACACTAGCAAGCTCAATAAATGAAGCCACCAAGAGAGTACAATACCACCAACAGATTCATCCTAAGGTTTAAATCCCAATCCTATTCGTGATCAAAATCAACACGAAGCTAGCTAACAACCTAATCATCTCACCAGAGAAAAGACAATGACACCATGACATTGGAAACGATAGGAGATTTCGAGGGAAACACGAACGCGATAAGATCGGACGAAAATTAGAGGAATGCTAGAGGCAGGGAGCCAAAAGCTAGATATTGGATAGATATAGCTATGAAGATAGCCAAGCAAAGGAAAAGATAAGAGAAAACAATTTCCTAGGAATCGGGCTGAGTAGGAACTTGCATGAAAGGAAATGGAAAGGGATAATGGCACGAGAAAAAGGTTTAAGGTTTAATCCACAAAATTCCCTTTTCAAACTCAGGGCGATAGCAAAGCAAATCATCTCAATAACAAAGGTCTCTTACAAGGGACCCTCGTACCACCAATCATCGGAGTAAGGTACACCTAGTTTTAACAAATCGATTACAACCCAATTCATCCATCCTTTCATTTCACACGGATTCCCAAATGCGGAATTGCAACTCAAGCATAGTAACATTCCTTTAGCTCAAATATTCAACACAACCTCAAAGGTTTCTTTAACTGAAGGACTAACAAATACTCTCTTATACTCGGTCATTTTCGAGTCTATAGCCCACGAGTTCATTATTATCAAAGTACAACCTCAAGTCAAACATCATCATTAACGTCCCAAGCTATTTCCATCGTAGCTCACATCATCGAATCTCGCTCATATCTATAATCCTCAAGTAATATGGTTCAACTTACAACGAAACCTTACTACTTCAAACGAGTCTCCGATACCATAAGATAGGATCATATCTTTAAATCCAAGAACTATAGCCAATGCTTTGGTCCCCCGAGCCTATACTCACAACACATAATAGACACCACAAAAACGTACTTACCTCAAAAGTATTTCGCACCTCAAGATATCATTCAAAAATTCTTATTTACACCAAATAGACATATCATAAGCATGGTCTTCAAACCAATACTAAACTTCTAAACCCAAAAGACTAAATTACTAATGAGTTAAGAAGTCATAGCCAACTCATCGACCTTACACCATCGAATATCATGAACTATTTACACACAAGTCATGACAAGCATTTATACATTAAAATTATTAAACATACCTTACCACACTTTCCTCAAGGATACCAACTCTCACCACTATAGGGTGAAATTAGATCTACACCATTTTCCTCAAATCACAAATTCATTCTAACAAACACTAATGTTCCACAAAGTTCAACATTCTTCCGACCAAGTATAATATACCACAAACAAATGGGTATGGCATCCACAAAGTTCACATAAGGAAGTTTGAGGTTCAAAATTGATAAGGAGGAGGAAAGTACCAAGAGTAATTTCCAAGGGGAAAGAATTAGATGAATAAAAAGAAGCACCTAGATACAAGGGAAAAGCATGATACATTAAGGACTAAGAAACATTCCGATAGGGGAAGAAATACAACTTCAATTAGGCCCCCCCCCCCCCTGTCAATTTTCAATCTTCGGTAGAGATACTTCTTCTAGGTAACACATGATCCACCTTAAGACGATAGATACAAACAAACATAACATCACTCAACACAATCAACAAACAAGTTAGAACCTAACAAACATCAAGTACACCAAAGACTACCACCTTAGGTCCTTAAATCTACCCATCTCTCATTTATTATTTCAAGGTCAAGTAGTTTAAGTTTAGGGTTCACGTGTGTGCGTCGGGAGCGTTTAAGCTCTGATACCAACTATGACAACCCTCGCGAATGCGGAAATAAAACATACAAGCATGTGATTTAATTAGCAAAACTACGGTGTTTTTAAAACTTTGTACATGCCAATAGAAAATACGAGGAGTGTCAAATAAGTAACAAACCAAATAAAAATACCACAAGAGACGTAGTCTCTCAAAGTGTTAACAAAAAGACAAAGTTCTTAGCATCTGCTAATACCGTCTAGAGTGTTTTCATCCAGGACATGCCCTCTAGCTCACAACCCGACCCCAAATCTCAAAGCAAAAATGCCATCCCATCAAGCACACCGTCATCCATGAACACATGCACGCCCACTTCAGTGGGGAGTAACTCCTCCGGGTTCTCCCAGCCATATCACATCAAACGTACATAGAAGAAATAACCAAGTAGAAGCCAGCATATAAGATATACATGGAGATACGATAAGAATAGATAGGCAATTCAATATATACTGATAAGAGCATATAGAATACAAATCCGAATCCATCATGTGTCAAAGACTTCGGGGAAGACACTCTTAGGAAACCGAATACGCTCACTAGGGCTTACATCTCACCGTTAGCGGTATAAGTTTGATAAGATTGAGACTCGACAAACAAACCATGCCAAGTCATGCAATGACCATGAATAATCAATCATGTAATCACGCATCCACACATAACAATACAATGACGACCTCTCTCACGGTAAATGAAACGCACTAGCACCGTGTACATGGCAAGTATGATTAACAGACATCCACGGGAGAAAAACATTCCATCTACGCATATACGATTCAATCCATTTCGTATATGTAGACTAATTTCCTCCTGATAGGAACGACGACAATAATACGGTTCCTAATCTAAATCTGGCCAGACTCCCAGAATCGCATTTTCCGGTTCGACAAGCGATGACATTTCGCATCCAAGACTCGGTCAATCAAATGACGCCGAGTACCCCAAATTCGGTAGCTAAAATTCACGAAAGAGGCGGAAAAGAGCACAAGCCTCATAACAAGCGGTACGCTACATGCAAATAACACCACCTCGCAAGTACACAACATTTGACGCCCGGGTCGATCAACGCATAGCGTTCGCCTCCCAACAACGTCGTCGTATGCCCACTAACACATGCAATTAAGCAGTAGGATACCTCCCCGTTCCGACATTCCAGCCTTACGAACGTGGAGGTAGCCAAGGGAATGAGAGTACAAAGCACATACCAAAATAGTGCTCAAACCGTAACATTTGTAAAAACCGACTCAAAGTGGGAACATACCAAAAACCATCACAAAACATGAGAATAGGGAATCATATAAGTTTAAATATGATAAACATGAGTCAATACATGATACATAAGCATTAGAACAAGTTTAGGGAGCATAATGAATAAAAACATAGATCACCTCTCCAAAACAACATTGTTTGGAAACCAACGAAAACAAGGGTCAACTTCAAACGGTCATAACTAGAGTTCTAGACATGGGAATGCAGAAATTCAAAGTGGAGGTGATATCTTATCCTCTTACGGTTCCAACGAGATGTCACACGCCCAAAACAAGCAAGTAACGAAGGAGATATGATCATTTTACGAAAAGGGGTCAGTGCAGGAAAATTACTGTCGGCAGCGAGTGACGCTGCCTGCGTCACCACGACGCAGCCTGCGTCACCACGACGCAGCCTGCGTCACCACGACGCAGCCTGCGTCACCACGACGCAGCCTGCGTCACCACGACGCAGCCTGCATCACCACGACGCAGCCTGCGTCCTACACGGGATTCAGGAACGATCAAATATCAACAAGTTACCAACACAAAAATCCTCATTTATCATCACACACCATCAATTCTCATATCAATTAACAACTAACAACAACCAACAACAACAACACAAGTCCTAAGCATACTAACCATAATCTAAATACGATTACTAGCCTAGAAAACACATAAAACCCGTAAATGATATCGAGTAACCCTTCACCGTTACCTTTATGCGTCTTTAAACGATTTCTAAACCTTCCTAGTCTCCACCTACAATTAGATATAATAAAAGATGAAAATAATTCACCTTTGAGAAAGACGGATAAATTGAAAAGCGAGAAAGACGGTAATTTTATTACCAATACGGATAGAGGAAGATGAGAGGGGAAGAATAAGACGAACTTACGTGAATTTGAGCTAGAAACAAAGGAGTAGCGACGAATCTAAGACGGATAAAAAATGGAGGCAAGGTTTTATGGGGTTTTCTTAGAGAAGAAGGAAGAGTTGAGTTGTGTTGTGTTTGTGTGAGGATGAATTAGGTTAGGAGTAGTATGAGGGAGTATAAGGGAAAAAGTCAAGAAAAAGTCAAAGACGGCTTAAGACGGGTTTTACTTGAAAACTCGCGGAAATTCCAAATACGAAATCGGAAATCCTAAATTCGACTCGGAACATTAAATTCTAAAATAAAACTAAAATACGCTGAAAAGTATCCGTAAAATATTTTCATTATAAAAATAGGGTACATTTACGGGTGTTACACCGTGATGGATCGGTCTCAATTAATGTAATTAAAGTCCGGGCATTATTATTCCCTCTTACCTTACCCTATTATAAGTCGTCTTTCACGAAAAGGTACGAACGAGTTTGATTGAGAAAAGGTACGACCCATCACATATATATTTATATGATGGGATACTGTAAACAGACAACCATATTCACTATGACAAAACAGAGAAACGTATAATTAAAGAAAAGAAAAGACAGTTTCCTATCTCCATCATCAAGGAATGTCAAAGAAGGGTTAAGGAGAAGAAACAATCTTTTATACTTCTTATTATCGTATTGATTGCGTCTGTAAGACATGGACCAAGGTTAGTTCTTTATTCCGTCTTATCAACTGTAATAGGGTTGAATTAATTCAAGTCTATATTGATTCTTGGGACCGATTTCATTATCGAAATCATAAAATTAATTTTACAAAAAATAATTAAAACGACAAAACTAATCAAGTTTGTAATGATATCATTTTGATATATTAACATTTTTTTTACCATTTACCATGAAACAAATTGTATTAATTTATAAATTTTTCGAATTATATAACTATATTTTTGGTTATGAGGCTAGTAATAACTAGTTTATAAGTTGTTTTATACAGAGTATATAGTTTATAGTTTATAGTTTAATAAAAAAAATATAGTTTATAGTATTTTAATGAAAAGATTACAATTTTAATTTAATAAAAAATTTATAATTTAATGAACATATTAGTATATCTTAATCAAAAGATATATATCATAATGAGAAACACTTCATTTTGTTCTCTTATTTAGTGTGTGTATTTTGGAGGGAAATTTTTTGGATAGACTTATTCTTTTAGTATAAGTAGGATGAGCTTAAATTTTCCGAACTAAATAAATATTAACTTAAATAATCATTATAATAATAATAATAATAATAATTTATAATTACTACTATTGTTGTTGTTTATCTAATACCATATTATCATCTTCCTCTTCATTTAGCTCATCTTCATTTGAGCTAACACCATCAAATCCCTGGGTGACATTTTGGTCCGATTTTAATAAAAAGTCGTACAATAATTATCATGTGCGACGATCTTATTCCGTGTATTTTTGTAAAATGTGACCGATTTTTGTTTAATAGCGACTAATTTTGGGTAAATAGTAATTATCTTACGTGACTGGTCACTATATAAAATTACGGTTTGGTCGTACATGAGACAATTGCGCAAGAGATTTTGTGAAAATCATAACTTTGATATGTATTTAACTTGTCTTAAGCTTATAATGGATAATGACCGTCTTAAAAGATATCCTCCCAATATATAAGATAAAATATATTCATGTGTGATCTTGTTTTATTCGTCTCTATACTTACATTAAAAATATTGAACTTTTATAATTTTTACAAATTTGTATTTAAAGATATTTACGTTGTAAAACTCGCGTTGACAAACGTGAAAAGAAAGTATCATTTGGAGTTAAGTGTGGAAGAAGTAAGAGCTTAACTTAACTTATATTAGCTCAACTTATTTTTGCTTTAACTTTTCTGAACTTTTTTTTGCCGAACTTAACTTAACTTATATTTGCTGAACTTAACTTATTTTTGCTGAACTTAACTTAACTTATTTTTGCTGAACTTAACTTAACTTATTTTTGCTAAACTTAACTTATTTTTGCTTAACTTTTTTTAACTAAACTTATATTTGTTAAACTTAACTTAAATTAAGCAGAAATAAGTACAAAACAACATGCTGGTTTTCCTTTCACCAGACTGAAAATCTGAAACTACCTACCTGTTGAGTGGACCTTAGACCTAGCACAATGCATTCTAAGGTGAACCTAAAGTAATTTTTATTAGCACAATGGAGCTTAATTCCACTAAGATGACTGTGATTGTCACCTCTATCAAAATTAAGATTTTATATCTACGTGTTCAAATATTCATATTTTACATTCAAGGGTGGATGCAAGCTAAAGTAATTTTGCGCAAAACATTTTTGTTCAGAGTTTTTCCCCCTTTTTAAAAACGTA
>JAIUZE010003935.1:0-62779 GCA_022085475.1 Heliosperma pusillum
TATTATTCATTTATTTGTGTCATATAATTGTTATATGATCAAATTAACACTTAATTATACAAGATAATTAAGCATATGATTAATAAGTATTTGTGGGACAAATATCAAAAATCAAAATGTATCAAAACAAGGCCATAGTGGCCGGTCATGTTGCGTGTAGTATGGTGATGATTGTTGTTCTTATTTACACTCACAAGTCTCCAAGTGAAAGTGACATATCAAGTAGAATATAATCATCACTTATACTCCAACACTCCACCCTAATGCATGTGATCAAATTAAACAAAATAAGAGTCCATTTTGGACAAGGTTGACCCGGCCAAATTGGCTTTATAATGAACAATTGTTGTTCATTTTTCCACTACTTCATTTTGTGCAATTTTACACTTCTCTCTAAAATTCCTCCTCTCACTAAAAACTCTCATATACTAATATTTCTTAAGTATTACTAGTGTAGTAATATAGTCTAATATTAGTTGTATATCATCTATCTTATTATCTAGTTAATAATAAGGGTAGATTATTTGGTGTCATCTTGGTGCAACTTGAAGGAGGTCTTCTAGTTTGGAGATTTCTTGTTCATCCATATTATTAGCTCAAGAACAACAAGAAGGAGTTCTTGTTGTGCCCATATTATTTCCATATCAATGTGAGGAAATTTCTTCTCTTATATAAATGTCTTTATATTTGCATGCATGTTACATAGATCATTATAAACTAAATTAATAAGTAATTTAGTAAATAATTAGAGGAGTCTAATTAAGGTCTATGGACTTTCAGATGGGTCAATTGATAAGTTCAAGGCCCGATTAGTGGCGAAAGGTTTTACCCAAATAGAGGGTATAGACTATGATGAGACATTTTCTCTTGTGGTGAGACTTGCCTCTATTCGCCTCTTGCTAGCCCTAGTTGCCCATTTGGACTTGGAGTTGTTCCAAATGGACGTAAAGACTGCTTTCCTCAATGGGACACTTGAGGAAGAGATCTATATGGATCAACCTATTGGGTTTGTCTCAAAAGGTCAAGATGACAAAGTGTGTCGTCTTAAAAGATCTATATATGATCTAAAGCAATCTTCTAGGCAATGGTATTTCAGATTCCATGAGGCCATAACTGAGTTTGGCTTCTATATGGTAGATGAAGACCATTGTGTGAATGTCAATAAAACTGCAAAAGGGATTGTGTTTCTCTCATTGTATGTTGATGATATACTCCTAGCTGGTGACAACTTGGAGATGATTAATGCTGCTAAGAAGTGGTTATCCTCTGTCTTTGAGATGAAGGATATGGGTGAAGCTAGGTATGTCCTAGGCGTGGAAATTATCAGAGATCGTTCTAAGAAACTTTTTGGTTTGTCTCAAGAGTCATATATTAAAAAAGTCTTGGAACGATTTAGGATGCATAATTCCAAACCCATTGACACTCCAGTTGAAAAGGGTAAAACTTTAAGCCTTGATCAATGTCCTAAAACAGATGCAGAAAAGAATCAAATGAGCAATGTTCCATATGCTAGTGCGATTGGTAGTTTGATGTATGCCATGTTGTGTACAAGGCCAGACATTTGCTATGCGGTTGGCTTGGTAAGTCATTTCCAAATCAACCCAGGACCTGCTCACTGGCAAGGAGTCAAGAGAATCATGCGTTATCTTCGTGGTACAAGTGATCTAGTCCTCTGTTTTCAAGGTGGGGACTTGAGATTGAAGGGATATTCGGATGCTGATTGGGGTGGTGATTTAGATGAGTCTAAATTGACCTCAGGATATGCTTTTATTCTTGGTGGAGGTGCAATATCCTGGTGCAGTAAGAAGCAAGACTGCATTGCTTTGTCGACTATGGAAGCAGAGTATGTCTCTTCTAGCCTTGCCGTTGAAGAGGCAATGTGGCTAAGGTGTTTTCTCCAGGATCTTAAACTTACTCCTAAAGTTGATGAACCTGTTGAAATGTTTTGTGACAATACTGCTGCCATCCAGTTTGCCCAAGATCCAAAATTCCATAGAAAGACCAAACATATTAAGAGGCGTTATCATTTTGTACGAGACGTCATAAAGAATAAAGAGATAGCCATTATGTATATATCGACTAATAAGATGATAGCTGATCCGTTAACTAAACCTATTGCTAGAGATGTGTTTCGAGCTCATGTGAGGAGCTTAGGTTTGCAAAGGTTTTAGTTTATGCTTGTAATCTTGTTTTAAGTTTTTGACATGTATTGGATAATGGATACCTGTATTGAGCATTATGGAATAAATTTGTTTTTCTTCTATGAAATGTTCATAAGCATTTATTGCATGTTAAGGCACGTCAGAGATGTCACCAAGCTATATGATACCTAGTCACACAGGTAATCGCCTAATCTGTTGTTGTGTGAGCCCTTTGGACTCAAGTGTCCTATTTTGGGACGAAGCCCTTTTTTTGACTTGGAGCTGTGAGATGAAATTAAGATTTGATGTTGCTACTTTAAACTGATTTCGGAGAATCATAAAGTCGTTGGTTCAACGGGTCATGTTAGGAAAGCAGTCAAGTTAAGATAGATTTTCATTAGTGTC
Organism: Heliosperma pusillum; assembly: GCA_022085475.1. Classification (NCBI taxonomy): domain Eukaryota; kingdom Viridiplantae; phylum Streptophyta; class Magnoliopsida; order Caryophyllales; family Caryophyllaceae; genus Heliosperma; species Heliosperma pusillum. Next base: position 2,547 of record JAIUZE010003935.1, read on the forward strand.
TAAGGAATGGTTAATTCAACTACACCATGTTAAGCCTGGCCGCCGGTTATATTGTGAATATAACTATGTAACATGTTATAGCATAAAGGGACAGTGTATGCTGCGTTGTTTCTTGAATAATCTGGGAAATCGTTATTATGAAAGTGTTATGTTAGTTTTGATGGTGACTTAATATAACACTACTTGCTACATAATGGTCGCACACCCCCATCTTCCTGTATGAGATGTGATTGATAGTTTTGTTACGATGTATTGTGTTAAGCTTGGCTGTGTGACCAAGTGGGAGGATTGACTCGGTTGTGTGGCCGAGTGGGAGTATTGTAATTTGAACGGCCACTTTAATGTGGCTGTTACAAGGCATCTCAAGGAGCCTTATTATGACAGAATTAAGAAGAGATAATGACCCATTAAATCAGTTTTAATGGTCATTATATCCCATTATTCACCTACTTGTAACTGTTATTTTGGAGCCTATAAATTAAGCTTATTCTGTGTGAATTAGACACGCATCACAACTACACAGACAATAATACAATCACAACAAAGTCACCATTATTTGAGCTTTTGGGATTTGGGGTGTGAACTACCTCCGGTGACTCTAGTAGCCATCGGTTTCGGGTTTCGTGGACAGAACGTCGGCACGTCGATCTTCCGTACCATTCCGCTATTGAGGTACGTATTTCCTACAGTCCTAAAACACCCGCAAGGCATCATCAAAAGTAGTACCAGCATCCGTAATACCAGAAGGTTTTAGTATCTCAGCCTCCAAATCAACAGACAGCAAACGGGACGTCAAAAAAGCATAGTGCAAAACATCCCCGGCAGCATAAACACCGAGTCCACCAAGATGAAAAGGGAAAGTGGCAAGGCGCCACTGCCAATCCCCAAAACCAGGCCCAGACGCGGTGACATTGCGTTCCAAGCTAGAACAAAGTGCTGCATCAAAACTAAGATAGACAGATCCAAAGACTCTCGGCGAACATGTACGGAGGGTAAAGTAGAGCTTAGATATACCCGTACAAGCTCTAAGCAGAAGCAACTCACATTGCGAGTCCTCAATCCTAGCAACTAAATCCATAAGCTCGATGGTCCTAGTCACTCTCTTCGCCACAAGCTCACTGCCAAACCTAGGGCAAGTACTGACAGGCCCACCCAAAACAGAGACACCACGCAAAGGCCGAGCAATGGAAGGAGGGAAAACACCAGGAAGTCGACTCCGGTGATCCTCAGTAGGCCAAAAAACCTCAGTCTTAGCGACATTAAGATGGAGACCAAATTGAGGACCATCTGCCATAATCAAATCCAATACCTTCCCCACCTCCAAAGTATCCCCAACAATGGTGCCATTATCCAAGTACCAAGCTTGCAAACGCAAATCAAAAGACTCCCGTATCTTGCAAACCAAGGGATGCAAAACCAAAGCAAAAATAAGGGGCCCAAAGGATCACCCTGCTGGACTCCCTGACACGACCACAAATAATGTTCCCCATAATAAAGACGGGCAGGACTATAATAACAGAACTCCACCCAACGAAAAAGAATCGGGCAACGACGGCGAACTTCCATAAGCATGGTTACACTATCAACAAGGTTGAAAGCATTCTGGAAATCAACCAGCAACATAGAAAGCCCCACATCCCCACCACGAGCCTCAATGAACCGATTCAAGGCATGCAAGACAGCCTCTCCTCCACCGGACACCCCAACCCCAAACTGAAGACCAGCAAAATAAGAACACAAAGAAGGACCAACCAAATAAGCACCTATCTTGGAAACAAGACGTCTCCTGACGGTGCCAACAGCAATAGGATGAACACCATCACCAGGTTTAACAAGCGGCGTGAGCGGAGTACGAACAATTATTATTATTATTATTTTATTATTATTATTATTATTATTATTATTATTATTATTATTATTATTATTATTATTTTTATTATTATTATTATTTATTTTTTTTTTTTTATTATTTTTTTTTTTTATGAAGATGCGCGCAGCTTTCATTAAAATAAAATAAAATGAAAAGTTTACATGAAGTTGGTGGAGAGCCGAGAGACAATCTGGGCCCCCACCCCCTTAGCTATAGCAAAGCTAATCCTAGTAAAGATATAAGCGGCCACCCGAGCCCCAGCATCCTGAGATACCGAGAACTTCTGGATCCGCTTGAGCAAGTCAACAGCATCCGAGCCCAGCTCCCCAAGCGAAGAGAAAGAGAAGGGTAGGAAACCATAGCCAGCAGTCGCGCATAAATCCTATACTTAGTACATTTGCGCTGAGCAGCATCAGCAACAACCCGTCCCGGCACAAAATCAGACATCCCAGTCTGAGTCAAGGGGGAAGACCCTGTCAAATCAACACACACATCACGCCCTCTGTCCCACGAATAAAGTAGCAAATCCGCCGGACGAAGAGATCCGCCATGCCCGTCAACCAAACCAATATCAACCTCCTTGCCCGAAGAAATACCAGACCTATAGCAAATGTCGAATAAGGTGTCACGAACGAGGTTATGCCGATGCTTAACCCCCACAGTACCAGTACAAGAAACAGCGTGGTCCCCATACACATCATCAGCAAAAACCCGAGAGCAAGCAGGACAAGGCCTAGATACCGTGAATAACGGGACACCAAGGCGATACCCCAGCACACTACGGTAAGTCCTCCGGTTCATAGTCTGACCCAACCCAGAGATAGGAACCGCGCGCAACCAATCAGAGGCGTGGGCACCCTGCTGAGACTTCCATAACGCAAGCTGACGCGGTGTCAAAGAGAATACAGATTCCGCAGTAGCAGCAATCCTCGCAAAATATATATCTGCCAGTTTCTTCATAAGTTTAGGGGCAGCGATTTCACTAGGATCACGTAAAAAGGAAGAACCTGTAGTCTCAGAGAACACCCGCAAGGCATCGTCGAAAGTAGGACCAGAATCCACAATACCTGAAGACCGAAGTAGCTTAGCCTGCAAATCAGCAGACTGCAAACGGGACGCTAGAAAAGCATAATGAAAAACATCCCCGGCAGCATAAACACCGAGCCCACCCAGATGAAAAGGGAAAGTGGCAAGGCGCCACTGCCAATCCCCAAAACCAGGCCCAGACGCGGTGACAATACGTTCCAAGCTAGAACGAAGCGCTGCATCAAAGCGAAGATGGACAGACCCAAAGACCCCCGGGGAGCAAGTACGGAGGGAAAAATAGAGTTTAGAAATACCAGTACAGGCCCGAAGAAGAAGCAACTCACATTGCGGGTCCTCAATCCTCGCGACTAAGTCCATAAGCTCAACGGTCTTAGTCACTCTCCTCGCCACAAGCTCACTGCCAAAAATGGGACAAGTACTGACAGGTCCCCCCAAAACAGAGACACCACGCAAGGGCCGAGCAATAGAAGGGGGGAAAACACCGGGTAGCCGACTCCGAGGATCCTCAATAGGCCAAAAGACCTCAATCTTAGCCACATTAAGATGGAGACCGAAACGAGGCCCATCTGCCATAATCAAATCCAAAACTCTCCCCACCTCTAAAGTGTCCCCAACAATGGTGCCATCATCCAAATACCACGCTTGCAAAGTAAGATCAAAGGAATCCCGGATGTTGCACACTAGGGGATGCAAAACCAAAGCGAAAAGCAACGGCCCTAAAGGATCACCCTGCTGGACACCCTGACAAGACCACAAACAATGCTCCCCATAAGAAAGACGGGCAGGGCTAGAGTAACAAAACTCCACCCAACGGGAAAGAACCGGACAACGACGGCGGACTTCCTGTAGCATAGTCACACGATCAACAAGATTGAAAGCATTTTGGAAATCAACTAGCAACATAGACAGTCCCACATCACCACCACGGGCCTCAATGAGCCGGTTCAAGGCATGCAAGATAGCCTCTCCTCCACCGGACACCCCAACCCCAAACTATTATTATTATTATTATTATTATTATTATTATTATTATTATTATTATTATTATTATTATTATTATTATTAATATTATTATTATTATATTTATTATAAAGGGATGCGCGCAACTTTCTTTAATATACAAATAAAAGTTTACATGAAATTGGTGAGAAGCGGAGATATAATCTGGGCCCCCACCCCCTTAGCTATAACAAAGCTAATAAGTCTTGTAAAAATATAAGCGGCCACCCGAGCCCCTGCATGAGATATCGAGAATTTCTGGATCCGCTTAAGCAAGTCAACAACATCTGAATGCAGCTCCCCAAGCGAAGAGAAAGGGAAGGGTAGGAAACCATAGCCAGCAGCCGCGCATAAATCCCCATACTTAGCACATTTGCGTTGAGCAGCATCAACGACAACCCGTCCAGGCACAAAATAACACATCCCAGTCTGTGTCAAGGGGGAAGACCCTATTAAATCAACACGCACATCACATCCTCTGTCCCAGAAATAGAGCAGCAAATCTGCCGAATGAAGAGAGCCGCCATGTCCGTCAACTAATCCGATATCCACCTTCCTACCCGTAGAAATACGAGACCTATAGCAAATGTCGAATAAGGTGTCACGGACGACGTTATGCTGATGCTTAACCCCCACGCTGCTAGTACAACAAAGAGTGTGGTCTCCATAAATGTCATTAGATAAAACCCGAGAGCAAGCAGGACAAGGCCTAGATACCCCGAATAAAGGAACACCCAGACGATATTGCAGCACACTACGGTAAGTCCTCCCGTTCATAGTCTGACCCAGCCCAGAGATTGGAACCGCACGCAACCAATCATAGGAGTGGGCACCCTGCTGAGACTTACACAACCCAAGCTGACGCGGTGTCAAAGAGAAAACAAATTATGCAGTAAAAACAATCCTCGCAAAATATATATCTTCTGTTTTTTCATACGTTTAGGGGCAACGATTTCACTAGGATCTCGTAAAAAAGCAGAACCTATAGTCTCCGAAAACACCCGCAAGGAATCAACAAAAGTAGGACCAGGATCTACAATATGAGAAGGCCGTAGTACCTTGGCCTGTAGCTCTGCAGACTGCAAACGAGACGCCAAAAAAGCATAGTGCAAAACATCCCCGGCAGCATAAACACCGAGCTTACTAAGATGAAAAGGGAAAGTGGCAAGGTGCCACTGCCAATCCCCAAAACCAGGCCCAGACGCGGTGGCAATTCGTTCCAACCTAGAATGAAGTGCTGCATCAAAACGAAGATGGACATACCCAAAGATTGTCGGAGAAAAAGTATGGGGAGTAAACTAGAGCTTAGAAATACCTGTACAAGCTCTAAGCAGAAGCAACTCACATTGCGGGTCCTCAATCCTAGAAACCAAATCCATAAGCTTGAGGGTCTTAGTCACTCTCTTCGCCACAAGCTCACTGCAAAAATAAGGGCAAGTACTGACAGGCCCACCCAAAACCGTGACACCACGCAAAGGCCGAGCAATAGAAGGAGGGAAAACACCAGGAAGTCGACTCCGAGGATCCTCAGTAGGCCAAAAAACCTCGGTCTTAGCGACATTAATATGGAAACCAAACTGAGGACCTTCTGCCATAATCAAATCCAAAACCTTCCCTACCTCCAAAGTATTCCCAACAATGGTGGCATCATCTAAGTACCAAGCTTGCAAACGCAAATCAAAAGAGTCTCGTATCTTGCACACCAAGGGATGAGAAACCAAAGAGAAAAGCAAGGGGCCCAAAGGATCACCTTGCCGGACTCCCTGACAAGACCACAAGCAATGTTCCCCGTAATAAAGACGAGCAAGACTAAAGTAACAGAACTCCTCCCAACGGGAAAGAATCGGGCAACGACGGCAAACTTCTAGAAGCATGGTTACACGATCAACAAGGTTGATAGCATTCTAGAAATCAACAAGCAACTTAGAAAGCCCAACATCTCCACCACGAGCCTCAATGAACTGATTCAAGGCATGCAAGACAACCTCTCCTCCACCGGACACCCTAACCCCAAACTGAAGACGAGCAAAATAAGAACACAAAGAAGGACTAACCAAACAAGCACCAATCTTAGAAACAAGACGTCTCCAGACGGTGCCAACAGAATTAGGACGAACACCACCACCGGTTTAATAAGTGGCGTGAGCGGAGGGCTCGTAATGTACTCACCAAGAGCTAGTGGACATCTTCCCTCAAGAAAAAGATTAACCACCCTAGTAATAGAAGCGATCAGATCATCAGAGATAACCACAACAACGCCATTCAAATAGTCCATACGGTGTTGGGCACGAAACCCATCCCACCCACAAGAAGTGCCACGCTGGAAACTACGAATCATATCCAAAACTAATGCCGAAGAGGCAACAACAGAATGATGACCCACAGGCAAATGAGGCAATGAAGGAGATGAGGCGACATGGTGCTTCTCTCGCAAAGCCCCAAGAGTGGCATCAGAGTAAGGTGCGACGCCAGGGGAAGAAAGCAGCCGAGCAGCAGCAGTATAGTGGCCATCACAAATCTTCCACCGACATTGGCGGAGGTTAAGCTGACTCAAATCAAGATCCTCCTCCACATGAAACGAGGGAGGAACCTCATCCAAACACTCCCACTAAAGCTGCAAACCACCTCCAGGCATCCCCCAAGCAGGAATAGTCCTGTTAATACTCTCCTCCCGTCGTTGGCTCCTAACAACAGTCCTACACTCAAGATTACTCCTAGGGGAGAAGGTCTTAAGCAGAAAAATAGGCAACACAAGCTTACGAACCCAGCAGGAGAGGTCAGCAGAAGAGTTAGCCACATTATCCAAAACTCCATTCAAAACCCGAGCAAACCCAAGACGACACTTAGGAAGAATAGATTTCACGGTGCGACACCTAGAGCGAAAGGTATGTGTTTTAAGCCACTCCCAACACAACCAAAGCCCCATCCGCTTCAAAGTGATCTCGGCATTAGAGAAAACAGTCAGACTATCAGTAAGAGTTTGACGCGTAAGCCCCACAACCCCATCAATACAATGTCAATCCCGAAAATGCATTTTGCCAGGCGGCCTTAGTAAGGACCCTACCACGGCCATCCGGACACTCATGAATACACGAAAAAGGACAATGGAACCGTACTAAAACATGCATGAAGAAGAAATAGGTAAAAAAATAAAAAAACATGAAAAGAAAACCACAAACTCACGTGCAAGGCCACGCCACACGCACAAACAGGCCGATGAACCACGACACCACGAACGGCAGGAAAGACCTGTCTCGAAGAGCCCAAGCTGTCACCTAGCCAACCAGCAGCAGGCCATGATACAGCCGGCAACCACCAGACGGAAGGAATCACCGCAAAGGAAACCTAAGCCGAAACCAACGCGCCACAAACGATGCTATATCTGCCCTACTACTGGACACCGAAGACGGCGAAACACCCACTCACATACGCCTAGAGAGGAGCAATGGAAACTGGCACACGCCTGGAGATGAGTAGTGGATCCGGCAAGCCAAATACCAGCAACACCCGACGATGCACGACACAGACAAGAGCCATCACCTCTCACGCTTGCACAAACCCTATAACACCGGCCACAGCCAAACAATGTATACCAAGTATGACCACCGCCCTAAGGAGACAATTTGACGGACTTGGTGGTGGTGGCATGTGGGAAATCCGTATTACCACAATACAATTGTTATTGGATTATAACGAAAAGTAATAATTTGATATTGCTAGTCATAAACGAAAACAATAAAATTAGTAGAGATTTAGAAATCAACCTCTGGTCCTAGCAATAGGCGTAAAGAACAGAGATATCAAAGTAGATATCCTCCTAATCGTTGCACCCAAGATGCTCCGAGAAATACCCTTTCCTTTTGCTAGAAAGTAAACCTTTTACACGATCTCACTATTGAGAAGAAGGTTTTATGTTTTGTCAAAAGTTACTGTTAACTTTTGTCCTTTTGTGTGATGTTCAGATGAGATGGAGGCAGTGTGAGAGAAAAGAATAGAATAGGGATAGAAATTTCTTTTTCCTGCTTCCTTTTGTCATTCTTACGGCACACATGGGTTTATATGAGGAGATTTAGTCTCCTCAAATAACTACCCATTGACCCGAAAACCCGAGTGTATCTGGATACATTCGTTTTTATTCATTTTAGCTTCCAATATAATGTAATATATTATAATCGTCGTTTTTACATGGACCGACATTATAATACATCATTAATTATAAATATCCTTATATTTATAACTTGCCAATTAATTATAACGGTTTATGTTTAATTAGCTTACATTATATACTATAATTAAATATAACTTTTTATATTCAATTTTACGAATTACAGTTAATTCGTCTCAGCTAACTTTCGTCTTATCATCACATTGACTAACCTTTTAGTCAAATACACTGACTAACCTTTTAGTCATATAATAGGGTATCAATATGATTATTTTCTCAAATAATCACATCTCTCAAACACATCCTATAGGTGTGACTTTTAGGGACCAGTTGATCACCGCCATCTGTGTAACACCCGGAAATGTACCCTATTTTTCTAGTAGAAATATTTTACAAAATCTTTTCAGTAATTTTAAGTTTTAATTAAGAATTTTAAATTTCGAGTCGAATTTAGAATTTCTGAGTTCGTATTTGGAATTTCCGAGAAATTCCATGAGAATCCCGTCTTAAGGCGAGTTTGACTTTTGGTTGACTTTTTCCTTACTTATACTCATACTCCTTAACCTATTTTCCTACACAAACACAATTCACATTTCTTCCTTCATAAGAAAGATCCAAAACCCTTGCCTCCATCCATTTTTAAATTTTCGAACCTCCGTATCTTCTTCGTTACTTGATAGAATTCGTGTAAGTTCGTCTTATTCTTCTTCCCTAACCTTCCTCTATCCGTATTGATATTAAAATCATCGTCTTTCTCGCTTTTCAAACTTTTCGTCTTTCTCAAGATGAACATTATTCATCTTTTATGATCTATATGTAGGTGGTGACCTTCAAGATCCCGATAAAGACTACTTTCTAATTGAAGAGGAGCTTGACGAGTAGTGAAGACGCTTAAAGGTAACGGTGAAGGGTTACTCGGTATCATTTACGTGTTTTATGTGATTTCTAGGATAGAAACCATGTTTTGATTATAGTTAGTAAGCTTAGGAATTGTATTATTGTTGATGGATGTTGTTTATTGAGTATTTACATGAGTATTGATGAATTAGAATGATAGTCGATAATTATCAAAAGTCGACTTTTATGAAACAAAGCATTTTCGAGTACATGAGACCCCAGCCGGTCGACCGGCAGCCGGTCAGACCACCGGCTGGGGCACCTGCTGTATATTTTGGCATTTTTACGTGATTTTGGAATATGAGGTTGGGCTCAGCCGGTCGACCGGCAGCCGGTCAGACCACCGGCTGAGACACCCCCCTTTCTTCCTTTGTTTTTCATATGACCATTGGTCCCAGCCGGTTGACCGGCAGCCGGTCGACCTGACCGGCTGGGACACACTGAAGTTTCTTGTTGGTTGTTGTATGAGGCATTGGCCTTAGCCGGTGGACCGGTAGCCGGTCAGCCTGACCGGCTGGCTCCTGCTGGACTTTGTTTGTGATTTTGTTTACGGTTTTCATTTATGATAATTCTAATCGTTCATTTAACGTATAATTTTACGTAGTGACTTATAATATTCATGTTTTGGATATATGATATTTCATTCGCTTGTATCACATGTTTCGTGACGGTTTTCGATATATCCCTCTTTTGAGTCGGTTTTTACATATGTTATGAATTGAGCACTAATGATTTTGTGCTATGAACTCTCATTTCCCGGCTACACCTTATACCCGTTAGACTGGAATGTCGGAGCGATGGGGTGTATCCTTGATGCTTGTATGCATGTTTAGTGGGGATATGACGACGTTGTTAGGAGGCGAACGCAATGCGTTGATCGACCCGACCGTCAAATGTTGTATACTTGCGAGGTGGTGTTATTGCATGTAGCGTACTAGCTTGACTTTTGACTATAGATCTCTTTCCGCCTCTTTCGTGAATTGATCTACCAAATTTGGGGTACTCGGCATATATATTGTAAGTCCGTGTCTTGGATGTGGAACGTCTTACCACATGTCGAATCGGAAAACGTCTTATTCCGAGAGTCTGGCCAGGTTTAGACTAGGACCGTATTATTATCGTCGTCCTACCGAGAGGATTAGAGTCTTGTGTGAACGAAACGTCTTATCGTACATGATTCCGGGAAACGTCTTATCCCGTGAACTTGTTTGTCTAGGTCATGAGTATACGAAACGTCTTATCGTATACAGTTCAGGGAAACGTCTTATCCTGTGGACTTCCATTGACTTGTCTTGCTATTGTACACGATGCTAGTGCGTGCCATTAACCGTGAGAGATTGTGTTGTCATATTCGTATGATTTGATGGTCGTTTGTAAGTTGAAATATTACGTGAACATTGAGTTGGACTCTTGCATGAATTAGTTGATTGACGTGGTTTATATGTCGAGTTTCTATCTTATCAAGTATATGGCGCTAACGGTGAGATGTAAGCCCTAGTGAGTATATAGTTGCCTAAGGGTGTCTTTCCCGAGTCTTTGAATAACATGATGGTTTCGGATTTGATTTCCACATGATCTTATCATTATCTATAGAATTGCCTATCTATTCTTAAGTATCTCACATGGATATCTATATATGCATGATTTTTACTTTTGTATTTCCTTATATGTACGTTTAAGGTGATATGGCTGGGAGAACCCGGAGTTACTCCCCACTGACTGTGGCATTCATGTTTTTCATGCATGAACAGGTTGCTTGCTATGGATGACTTTTTGGATACGATATTTTGGGTCGGGTGTGAGCTAGCGGGCGTTGTCCCTGGAAGTTCACCTCTAGACGATAGTAGCTAGTTTTGGTTAAACACTTGTTCTTTGCTAACATTTTAAGAGACCCCGTCTCTTTATTGTATATTCCGTACTTAGTTGTAATATTTTGACACTCCTCGTTTTATTTAACTTGCATGTATAAAAGGTTTTTTTAAAAACTACCTATTTCCGCATTATAATTCACATGCTTGTTTGATTTATTATTCCGCATTCGCGAGGGTTGTCACAAATTCAACGAACCATAATAGCGTCAAATTAATCAAGAATCATGCCAGAACATGATTAAACTAAACATTTCCCACATACTAAAATACACCTATCAATATTCTTAAAACATGATAAGCACACTACAAAATTCTGCAGTACAAAAGTGATTACTAGAAAAACCAATGAAAGCTTTAAATTCTATCACTTTGATTTTTGTGGGAAAAACTTCGGATGATAAAAGATATCCACACACTATATGATACAGATACATCACCAATTGTTCTTACGTATCGACAATGGGACGGTGACTGGAGTGGTTGCTGTACGGAAACTAAAGCGGTACGTTGGCTGGACGACGGCGGTGGCGAAGGAAGGAGGGGAAGTATAGTCGGTCGTGGGAGAGGAGAGGGTGGTCGGAGTCGGAGTGGGGGTGGTTGGCTTGTGGGACGGCTGTAGGGGTGGTTGGTGGGGGCAATTTTCCTCCTCTATTTTCTTTCTTAAGTTTATTTTTTGTGGGTAAAAAAATGAAACGGCAAAATTAGAAAAAGTTGTAAAAATGTGTAGAATTTAGTAATATCTTGTGTAGGAAATAACTGATGTGGTCGTTATACACCAAAAATAAAACCTAAGTCTACTAACTAAGAAGATAGCGGAAGTAGGCTCGATCTCCACAGGGAGGAAACTAATTAACTGAAATCTAAATCTGCAAGTAACAATCTGGCGGGTTTTGAAATGGTTTTAACTAAACTAAATAATATTAAAGGAAAGAGAAATAAAGGAAGAAATAAATATGGAATAAATAAGAGAAAGAGAAATATGCTAGGATTCGGTCTGCTGCAATATCGGCATCTACGGGTCAACTAAGTCAGTCAATCTATCAAGGAGAAGGGCAATGGTTTTCTCCTCTCGGTCTCAAACCACCCTAGGGATTTTCCTAATTAACTTTCGCTCTCTTAGGAGTCACCTATCAATTCTAAGCAAGCCTTCCCTTCCAATCTCTCGATCCAGGTCGGGGTTAACTACCTACCCTAGTCTCCTGCGTGCACTCATTCGACTAAACCTCAATTAAATTGCTTAGACTGATTCTCATATTCAAGACTAACTAAAATAATCTATCCTAACATGCCTCTAGTACAGTTTCCCTCATCCCAACATACAAGAGAATTAGCTACTCATGTTATTAATGATGCTATCAAAGACGATTGAACATATGACGATAAACTTAATAAAATCGTAATTAATAAGCATAAACAATAACAACACAGCAATTAAGAAGAGTAAACAGTGATTAAGACTAAAACAAAGGTAAGAATAAAAGAGAGAAAAGAGAAAGTAGTTTACAATCTTAGCAATTCGGCGTAAAGAACAATCCACGTCGAATAAACCCGAATGAAAACTAAAGATTAAAAGTTCAGAAACTAATGAAAGATTAATGTCTGCTAATTACTGAATGATAATAACTGAATAATGATAACTCCATAATCCTAATGACGTAAATAAGAGGCATATATAATGTCTAACACGACTCGAAACCCTAATTAAGCTATGGACTTAAAGCCCGTGATAGGATCCACTCGATCGAGGGACATTACCCTTCGATCGAGGCTTTTATTCTAGGAAATTAGTCGATCGAGGACATCTTCCACTCGATCGATTAATTGGTATACAACTCCTACTCGATCGAGCAAAACTGTAGCTCGATCGAGGTCTTCTGGCTTCAACTCACCTCGATCGACCAAATGCATAGTCGATCGAGGTCTTCTGGCATAGCACATGGTGTGAGTCATGACTTGGGCTTTATTATGAACGATTTCGCGCTTTCCCTTGCAAGAGCTCCTGTTCCGTTCCTTCCATTCTCCTAAATGCATGCAAAGTGGACTGTTTTGGCTCGGTTTCCGCTACTACGCAGCTTGTACCTACAAAATGGTAATGAAAGTACAAAGTAGCCAAATAGGGGCATATGGTGATATAATCTCACCTAAATGACATAGAAATGCGTGCATAAATGGACTAAAAAGTCTATATAAAATACACGCATCAAACTTCCCCAAACCAAACCTTTGCTTGTCCTCAAGCAAACTAAATGCAGCTAAATGGAACAAAATAAACCTAGGGGAATGGAGTAAGTCTCAGAGCTAGCTACAAGTCAATGCTAAACCATTCAATGCACTCATTCAATCGCTACAAAGCTTAATACGAAAGTGAACGAATTTATACAATCTTGGAAATAAATTAGACTTTCAACCTTGCAAGACTCAACCAAATTCGGACTCTCACGGGTCACTCTTCTCTCAACAAGCAAATGGTAAGTAAATATGTATAAGAAAGAGAGAAGAAAATATAGTCACTCACCTAGACTACGACCGACACAACATGCATTGATAACTAATATGAAAGATGATTCAAGCACCGTACACACGCATAACCACCATTCAAGGACTATCACGTGCCGAACATTTGCGAAAATATGGATATGTGAGGCTAATTGGTAATAAGGGGCAAAACAATTAATGGAAATGTGAGGGTAAATAGCCAAGCTAGTTCCTAACAAGACCGCAATAGAACTCGTTCAATCTTCCAACAATCAAAAATTAAGCTCGATGCCTTACCAAATCTAGGCATAAACAACACAAATCCCAAATAACACCTCAACAAAATAATTATACGCATAGGAGGTGTAGATAACAGAAACTTCAGCCAATTATTTTTTTCTCATTATTTTTTCATTTTTTTCATTTTCTTTTCTTTTTCTTTCTTGGCTGTCTGAGGAAAACCACTCGATCGAGTAGAATGAGTCACTCGATCGAGGCACATAAACACAAAATCTGATCGATCGAGCTGAAAGCTATTCGATCAAGGCACTAATCAACACTTGTCTTCGCAAATACCCACTCCAATCAATGAAAACGAGCCAAAACTGACACAATTGTAAAATATACCTCGACTACTAAACTAGCTTGGCAAAGGTAAGCTCAGTTTGGAATGTAGTTAAGGGCAACAGGCAGATATGGCTTTATGTGGAGTTAATGGGGTAAAATGAGGAAAAGGGAGATGCAAATATTCTCAACACACGTAATACCGACCACAAACCCAATGCGTGCATGCAATAAGAAATCAAAGTTCATATACAAGCAAATGACACGAGATGTGAGGAGTAACTACTCTCATTCCTAGATTAACTGGTCATGGATGTCACCAGTTATAGGCTCTAAAACTCAGAATATATAAGTAGTTTGCCAAAATGTTGAGTCAAGTCTACTAGTCAAATTTAAATTCCAAGACAAAATTCAATAGTTCACTACATCGATTTTACTAAATAAGTCAAGAAAGGTGCAAGGAATAGCATAAAGTAGACTAGTAGTGCAATTTCATCATGAACAAGACTCCAATCCGACTCGGCTATTTAAAAAAATAAACGTGATATTTTTGATTTTTTCAAAAAATTTCTAATTAACATGAATTGTAAACGTGAATGCAATACAAATGCAAATGCAGACGCAAAAGGATGTAAAACACTTCCCCAAACCAAAACAGACAATGTCCTCATTGGCTATAGTACAAGAGCATATAAGGGAAAGGGAAAAAACAACCTAATTCATGTTCCTAAGGGAATGAAATATATGCAAATAATGGAAAAAAATAAATAGAAAAACTCACAAAACAAAGCTTCCCCAAACCAGCAGCAAACTGGGGAGCTAACATCACCTACCTCCATCCGTCTCCTCTGTCTCCACCCAATACATCGGGTCCCTCTCCTCCTCCTGAGCTAGCCTCCTAGCTGCCAACTCCGCAAGCTCCCTCATGGCCCTCTGTGCCGGCGTCTCATCCTCTTCCTCTCCAGAAGAAGAGGAAGAAGAAGATGGTGAAGGATACGCACCCTCTGGGTATCTGTAGAACGAGGGATGAGGCCATCCATCTGGAATAGGACGCCCTCTGCGGATATGGTCCTCATAGATAGGGAACAAGGCCAAGGTCTGATCCCGTCGCATCTGTGCAATATCCCTGCGCATCTCAAGTAGCAAAGCATCACGACGCCCTTGGTCCATGACCTCAGGCGTCTCAAACAGGGGAGGACAAACAAAATTAGCCGAAAACACCGACTCAGGAGGTGGAGTGGTGACAGGTGGGGGTGTGACAGTGGTCGTCCCCATCTGCTGAGAACCCGACGGCTCTCCAACTTCCCCCTGTGGGGAAGCTCTCTTCCTCTACTTAGTGGAAGAGGAAGGTGTAGTGGTGAAGGGTAGGTGGTAAACAGGGGGAGGGGGTTTCACCCCTCTCACAGTAGTGAGGGGTGAAACAGAAGGCAATGTAGGGCAAGATAAGACAACGGATGTGGAACCACATATCTTCCACACCCGACGCTCAGAGCCCGTCATCCAAGCAAACCCAATCATGACAGGTATATCTAAATCGACGCCTGGTCCTAAGCGCTGGTGAGTCCTAGGGAAGTCTGAATAAAGGTGGCGGCCGATCCTACTGACCAGACCGCCGCAGACTACGGCGCTAGACACCCTAGACTCTAACTTCTTCCAATGAAGAGCCACTAAGTAAGCGATGTTCAGGACAAACGGGGTACCGCTATCAATGTTCAGGTACCCCGCTAAGATGGCTAACTCAGTGTTGTTTATGTTGTTGGGTTCTGGCCTAGCAAAAATTGACTCTCCTAAAAGTCGCAGAAAATAGCGCAGTGCAGGGTGGTGAACATGGGCCACCCTACGAGTGTCGTAGGGTGTGTGAGAGAGGGCGGTCCAGACCTGGGTCAACAGCTTCCTAGGGGCTGCTAAAAGACCGTCACTCGAAAGACCCAAAACCTCCCCAAACCTAGCTAAGGTCCACGAATGCGACTCGTTAAAGAGTTGGAAATGAATGCAAGCGCTAGTCGGTGAGGTAACATACATATCGGACTCAAAAGTATAAGAACTAAAAAACACAAGCGTAGGTACGCGATATGTATACTCCCTCATCGAGGCCAAACCCGACATCCCCGTCCCGTTAAGTAACAAACAAACATCAGTGAATAAACCTAGCTCCTCTAGGTCAGGACGGTGCAAAAATGACTCAAATGGATGGGGGAGTCAAGTAAATAAGATAACCGTTTCCGGTGAATACTAGAAACGAATTGTACCTCCCTCATCCTTTGTAGTGGCCCACGAGACTCCGCGCTAAATGGCTGACTAGCAGCCTTGAGAGCCTTTGGTGGTGCCAGTCCTCGAGTACTAGCTAGCTTCTGCGCGGCTAGCTGGCTGGTGGTCAACGCCTTCTTACTAGGAGCGAGTGTGGAACTAGAAGGCGGAGCGACCTCAGCAATGGTCTCTGCAACAACGGTCTCAGCAGTGACCGTTACAGGAGTCGGAGCTTCAGTGTGCTCCGTGGAGACTGTCTCAGCAGCAGCCTCGGTAACCGTGACAGTAGTATCAGTCATAACAGCAGCGGGAATTGTTTCAGTCGTCGTTTCAGCGACAACCTCGGGAACCGTCGGCTTACTTGGGACTGAACTTGATGCCATAGCTACAAAAAGATCAACAAGAACCAATCAATAACATCTAATTTACTGGATTAATCCTATAATCTATATCTAACCCTAATTGAATCGGAAAAGGGGAAGGGATTACGAATTAACTAGTAAATTAGGAAGGAAAAGCTTACTTGTTGTAGATTACCCGAGAAAAAATAAATATTAATCAATAAATTTGAAGAATCGAATTAGCAAACCCTAGCTCACGAAATCTCCAAATAACCGAAATTAAAGGGGAAAGGGAGAGGGCTTTTCATTCAATTGCAAAAGTAAAGAGTTGGGGTAAATGTAATTGGTAAATGATTGGGGATTTATCACAAATTGCAGGTAGGAAGTGCAGGAAAATCGAAGAATTGAAGAACAATATAGAGTTGGATCGAGTAGAATTGAAGAGAGATCGAAGACTTCCCTTTTATAGGTTGGTTCAGTCGATCGAGTAGAATTTTTACTCGATCGAGAACTTATTCCAGGCATAACGGCTCGATCGAGTGGTTCTGGTTTACTCGATCGAGCGATTTGTTTTCTTGGTCTTCAGGTTATTCGATCATTTTGAATTTTCCTCGAACGCTTTAGATTCTCCTCGATCGAGGTTCTTGTCTTCAACAAATCTCTTCGATCGAATGACAGTTTACTCGATCGATTGATTTCCTGCTTCAGTTTCCTGCAAAGACGATACAACACGAAACCCAAAAAATACCAAAATTGTCTAACAGAAAAAAATAAATTGTTTATCTAAACTACGGATTATAATCTAACGTCTAATCTAAGTAAATAGTCTAATTGTTTAGTTATCTAATGAAAACGCGATAAATTGTTATTTACAATTTGCACGGGGTTGCAAACCCGGCTACCAACCAAATAGTTTCATGACAAGGCCCCTGTTAGGCCTTCGACTTGCGGAATTACCCTCAGCTGCGGTAATTTCCGACTTCTTTCTCCACACGTACGATGGTTTCTTGGAGTCTAGCTCCACCTCTGAATCACTCGAGTACATGCGAGCTCCTTTGTCCTTCTTGGACTTTTTCTTGACATCGTCACGCAGACATGGCTCTCCCTTTTCCAGCTCCAATGCTACCGCTCTATGATCTGTAAGGCAACATACAACAGCACGTTCCTCCAATTCGCTCCCAAGCTGGGGCGGAGGTGTTACGGTAGCAATGGGAATATCACAAACTGGAGCTATAGGCTCAATGGGAACCGAAGCTTTGTCGTGCGTGAATAAATCAGGTGTAATATCAGCTAAGGGAAGTGCGTGACATGGTGAAACAAGCATAGGACCCTTACTAGCATGAGACTGCGTGAAAACTAGGTTCTCCCCACCTATTTGAAAAGTCAGAGTCCGTAACCCAACATCAATAAACGCTTGCGCAGTATGCAAGAACGGTCTTCCCAAAATGATGGGAGTGTGAGAATCCTCAGGTATATCCAAAACTATGAAATCGGCCGGGATAAAGAATCTTCCTATTTGCACAGGAATATCCTCTATGATTCCTAAGGGTCGAGACAAGGTCCTATGTGCCATTTGTACCGTCATGTTGGTACACTGGAGCTTGGTAAAGCCTAACCGTTTGGCTAAAGAAAAAGGCAAGACGCTAATACTAGCTCCTAGGTCACATAACGCGTTATCTATAAGATAGGTACCTATATGACACGGTATGGAAAAACTACCTGGGTCGGACAGTTTAGGTGGGCATTTATGTTGGAGGAACGCAGAGAATTCCTCAGTTAAAGCTACAGTCTCGACAATGTCTACGGACCTCTTACGTAAAACAATTTCACGCATAAATTTTAAGTAGGAGGGTACCTTTAATAGGAGATCCGCAAAAGGAACGTTCACCTTGAGATCACGTACAATATCAGCAAACCGAACAAATTCCTTCTCGTACTTAGCTTTCTTCAATCGACCAGGAAACGGAACTAGAACGTCAGGAGAACCACGTTGCATATCCTTGACAATCGCATTGTTGATCATCCGCTTGCTTAATCCCTTTGAACGAGCTTCTCGCTCATTAATTCCCATTGATCGAGTATCAATGTCACTCGATCGAAGATTATCAGAACTTAAACTGCTCGTTCGAGCAGTTTCATTATTCAACCCACTCAAATCGAGCTTCTGTACCCTCTCGATCGAGTAACAAACTTTCTGATTCACTCGATCGACTAACACACATCTCTCGATCGAGTAGTTTCTCCTGCAATTCATTCGATCGACTAACAATAACATCTCGATCGATTACATTATCAGCTACAACCTTCGCAACTTTGGGATGCACACCAGAAATATCAGCAACTGTACCAGCAGGCTTGTTGTAAGTGAGACCGCTTCTCAGAGTAATCATGTTTAGTGTTTCCTTGTTCTTGTCAGTCTGAGACGGTAGCTGGCCAGGTTGCCTAGTCGATCTAGCTCTCGCCAATTGAGCAATCTGCGACTCCAAAAGCTTAATAGTAGCATTTGTTGCTTGATCAGATTTGCTCATTTGGATAGCCAAAGCTTGGATCATAGACTTTAACTCCCCGACTTCTGAAATTCCTCCAGATGAGGAACTAGCTTGCTGTGAAGACTGGATTTTCTGAAATCCTTGCTTGTGCGACGGTTGATATGTCGGCTGCTGTGGTGGAAGAGTAGGATTTAAGACGTTCTGGCTTGTCCATCTCAAATTGGGATTGATATTCCCTTGATTGTAGTACCCACCTCCTTGACGGTATTGTTGAAAGGAATAGACTTGCTCCTTTTCAACAAAATAATCTATAGCTGTGTGACCAGTTTCGCCACACCTTTCACAAGTAGTCACATCATCTCGCTGCAGCACATGAACTGTCTGCTGGTTATCTGCAGCTTGCTTCTCCCATTTATCAAATCTGGCATTTAGTTTACCAAATTTTGCATCCAGACCTTCAGAATCAATACTAGCTATCGTCCGTGTACCACTTCGCGGATTACCATATTCTGCACAATGGGTTGCCATCTCCTCAATCAGTTTCCAACCCTTATCATCTTCTATTTCCTTCTGGAACCTCCCGTTTGACGCGGCATCTAGAATGGCTCGATGATCATCATATAACCTGTTGTAGAACTGGTTACACAGAAACAACTGTTCGAACCCATGGTGAGGAACAGACCTCACTAGCATCTTGAATCGATCCCAGGACTCATAGAGATTTTCATGAACCGTTTTTTTGAAATTAGTAATCTGACCCCTCAAAGGATTCGTCCTCTTTGGTGGAAAATACTTCTTGTAGAAAGCCAGTGCGAGTGTGGTCCAATCGGTTATACCCAGTTCTTATCGATTCAAGTTCTTCAACCAGTCTTTAGCATTATCAGTAAGGAAAAAAAAAACAAGAACTCCTTGATCTTGTCAACTGTCACCCCTTTAGAAACCGGAGTAGAAGAACAGTAGTCATCTTTGCTGGAATGGTAGTCTCAATAGTTGAATCTTCCTCGAAAATGAAACTGTCGAAGACGGATTCAGAAGTACTCAAGTCTTCCTCCTGAACAGTCTTATCTAACCCTCTCTTCCTGCGTAGGAAGGTTCTTTCAGGCTCCGGATCAGCTTCCACTAATTCGAGCCTTTGGGACCTGCGCATACACAACTATAGAGAGAAAAAGATAAGAACAGTCTTAAGGAATTAGGAATTCCTTAAGGCGAGACAGAAATAAATAAACAGAAAATTAAATTGCCTCCCCGGCAACGGCGCCAAAACTTGATGTGGTCGTTATACACCAAAAATAAAACCTAAGTCTACTAACTAAGAAGATAGCGGAAGTAGGGTCGATCTCCACAGGGAGGAAACTAATTAACTGAAATCTAAATCTGCAAGTAACAATCTGGGGGGTTTTGAAATGGTTTTAACTAAACTAAATAAGATTAAAGGAAAGAGAAATAAAGGAAGAAATAAATATGGAATAAATCAGATAAGAGAGAAATATGCTAGGATTCGGTCTACTGCAATATCGGCATCTACGGGTCAACTAAGTCAGTCAATCTATCAATGAGAAAGGCAATGGTTTTCTCCTCTCGGTCTCAAACCACCCTAGGGATTTTCCTAATTAACTTTCGCCCTCTTAGGAGTCACCTATCAATTCTAAGCAAGCCTTCCCTTCCAATCTCTCGATCCAGGTCGGGGTTAACTACCTACCCTAGTCTCCTGCGTGCACTCATTCGACTAAACCTCAATTAAATTGCTTAGACTGATTCTCATATTCAAGACTAACTAAAATAATCTATCCTAACATGCATCTACTACAGTTTCCCTCATCCCAACATACTAGAGAATTAGCTACTCATGTTATTAAGGATGCTATCAAAGACGATTGAACATATGACGATAGACATAATAAAATCGTAATTAATAAGCATAAACAATAACAACACAGCAATTAAGAAGAGTAAACAATGATTAAGAGTAAAACAAAGGTAAGAATAAAAGAGAGAAAAGAGAAAGTGGTTTACAATCTTAGCAATCCGGCGTAAAGAACAATCCACGTCGAATAAACCCGAATGAAAACTAAAGATTAAAAGTTCAGAAACTAATGAAAGATTAATGTCTGCTAATTACTGAATGATAATAACTGAATAATGATAACTCCATAATCCTAATGACGTAAATCAGAGTCATATATAATGTCTAACACGACTCTAAACCCTAATTAAGCTATGGACTTAAAGTCCGTGATAGGATCCACTCGATCGAGGGAAATTACCTTTCGATCGAGGCTTTTATTCTAGGAAATCAGTCGATCGAGGACATCTTCCACTCGATCGACCAATTGGTATACATCTCCTACTTGATCGAGCAAAACTGTAGCTCGATCGAGGTCTTCTGGCTTCAACTCACCTCGATCGACCAAATGCATAGTCGATCGAGGTGTTCTGGCATAGCACATGGTGTGAGTCATGACTTGGGCTTGATTATGAACGATTTCGCGCTTTCCCATGCAAGGGCTCCTGTTCCGTTCCTTCCATTCTCCTAAATGCATGCAAAGTGGACTGTTTTGGCTCGGTTTCCGCTACTACGCAGCTTGTACCTACAAAATGGTAATGAAAGTACAAAGTAGCCAAATAGGGGCATATGGTGATATAATCTCACCTAAATGACATAGAAATGCGTGCATAAATGGACTAAAAAGTCTATATAAAATACACGCATCAATAACAACTTCTAAAAATTAATGGAAAGCAGATAGTTCATATCAAAAGCGTATGAAAAAAATCGAAGCAAATAAATACAAAATGAGTCCACCAAAGCAAATTACTCAATATAATAGTGTAGATCCCGTGCAAATGCACGTTTTTTTAGACAATAATGTTTAAAGACGATAAATATTGTAGTTTGGTAACATGCTTGAGCTGTATAAGAGGAAATGTTTTTTACACCAACTAATATTAATATGTAACCAGAACCTAATTATATAAATTTCCTTATTATCAGAAATAGTATTATTATACTATAATATGTACCAGAAAATAACCTTAATTTAAGACTTAATTATAAAATAAAATTAAAGAATTTGTAAGGGAATATAATCAACTTGTAGTATCTCTGTATCAAAAGACAGAAAAACTAAATTATGAAAAAAATTGTGAAAACTAATTTTCTCATATTATAGAAATTTATTATTAATGCAATTGGACATGTGTAAAAAATCAAAATACCCTTTAATGTGAGTTTACATATTGAAATTAGTAGTAGTATCTCCTATTTATGGTTAGAATTAATATGACATAATGTGATGACCAATCATAAAGCATTTCATTTAGGCGGGAAAATTTTAAAACCTCTTATTCTTTTATTATAAGGGGGATGCAGAGTGAGCTTCCTTTTTGCTAGCACGTAGATTTCTATGGTCAAATAAGCAAAAAATTTTAGTGGCCTTTCTTAAGGAAATTTCAATCTTTAAAATACAACTATATAAGCAGTTTTCTAAAGTCCAAAAAAGAGAGTCAAATATATAACATTACAAATAGAGTTCAAGTCTTACCCTCTTATAAAGTTCCATGCGGAGTCGTCACGGTGAGATCCCTGAAAAAATCTCATTTTTTCGATATAATAAATAAATGGATAAATTAGGAGTCGCAAGTAGATTTTATACAAAAACATACAAAAAACGGTTTCGAAAGAAATAACGGAAAAGCCCTTTTGATCCCTGGTATGGGGACTGATCCATCACTCCGGCCTAAACCAAAGATTGCGGTTTCGGGGGTAAAGGTACGGTCAGGGAAGGTGTTGGGCATCCGGACCGCCCATCAAACTGACGGCCTCTACTATTTATTTGTAATATTATATATTTGACGAATTTGACGAAAAGAAAAAAGGTTAATTATACAAATCGATACAAATTATTTACAAGTACAATAAAATAAGTTAGTTTATATACAATGACACAAACAAGATAAAAATAAAGAAATTAAAGAAAAGATGAATGAAAGAAAGTAAAGAAAACTTATTGAATTCGGGAGCCTCAGGCCTATTTGGATCGACAATGAATAAATCTAGACTTTGTCGTAAATTAATGGCTCTTATGCGCTTATAAAACTGGGATGATTTTATGTGTGAGGTTTAATTTTGAATTGGCTGGAATAGTATATATATTTGAGACGGATGATTGTGAGTATTCTGAGTCTGACAATATTTTTGTGCTTTGTATGTTTCTCGTCTGATAATATTTGTCCGTCCGTTCCCTCATAGATGTGGAGTTGAACGTATTTATAGTGGATCAAGTACGGAGTTTTACTAAAATATGGAGTTTGGGATGATAAGATTATATTATTGAATTTCTATCTTAATTCTGACTTAGGCTTCGTTCTTTGGACTGAATTTTGCTGAACTTTTAGGAACAGAATTTACAGGAGCTAAATTTATAGGAGCTGAACTTATAAGAGCTAAACTTTTATGAACCGAACTTATAGGAACTGAACTTTTATGAACTTAACTTATAAGATATGAAGTTAACTTAAATTAATTTATCATAACTGTATTAGTATTACTAACACACTTGTTAAAGATATTATTGACAAAAAATATGTATTTGGCGTATAAAACAAAATAAGATAATAAATTTTTCTCTTTAAATATATATTATGTTACACTTATTACATCTTTTTTGTAATCAACTATTTTCATTTAATCATTCCTTTCTCTTTCTTTTTTCATCCTTATCTTTTTTCCAAATATTTGTCAGTTAGAACCGTAGAACCGTAGAGCAAATAGAACCGTAGAGCAAATATTTGTCAGTTATAAATAGTCAGTTAGAGGATGCAAATAGAACCGTAGAGCAGGTGATATTAGGATTAATAGTCAGTTAATACTAGCCTAAAACCATTACGTTTGGACAGAAAGAGAAATAGATGCAAATAGAACTTGGAGGATGCGCAGCAAGTGTGCGTCCTTTCTAAGAATCTGTTTGGTTTGTCAGTCAGATTCATTGACAGAAACACTAAACAGAGGCAAATACACACTAGAAGGGCACACAAGGAATTGCGTTCTTTTTATAAAGTATATTTGACTTTGCTTGGCCATATTTGTGTGGTTTGTTAAGTCAATTATTTTGAAAGCAATTTTGATTCTTTTGTGAAAACAAAAGAGTCAAAGATATAAATTGTATTAGAAAAAAGATTAAAACATTTGATATTTCCACCTCTTGATATCAATTATTAAGGATCTAAAACAAAACGCAATTAAATAAAATATTAAGATTAAAACTTTAAAATAAATAAAGGTGAAAATAGTAGATTAAATGAACTAATATTCTTTATTAGCCATTAATTGTTGATTAATCAAATTGGACAAACTAACATGGAATATTAGTCAGCTTAAATGAATAAAATCACAATAAAGGAATAAAACCCGTGAGATTAAATAGAGATTAAATCAATTAGAGAAATCAAATAAAAAATTTTAACTTTGGAAATAATTGATCAAACTCGAATCTGTAAAGGATCCTCGAATCAAATCATAAACAAACACACGCGAAACGGGAGAAGAAGAAGGGTAGACCATATCAACCATCCCCTTAGAAGACTTGCACCCATAGGTGCATTTCTTCTAAGAGACGCATATACGGATGCGTCCCTTCTAAAGTCCTACATGGTTCTGTTTGTGCGGTTGCAGTTTTCAATGAAGGATGGAAAGCGTTTTGTATCCTTATATAATGTATGAACTTTTAAAATAAGTACAAAGGTAAAACAAAATTAAACAGGGGTTGAGATACCATAATATTTACATGTTAGCGACGCAAAGTTAATTTAAATCGTTTTTTCGCGGTAATTCGTAACTATCTGATGAGAATGCCTTGAAACCGTTCAAGGATTGTTTGTTTGAACAAGTGTGATTGATTAGATGTAGTTGGTCAAGTTGGGTGGTCTAAATAAAAGTTTGACGGGTATCCAATAGGAACTAGATAAACAAAATAATTTGTATTTAGGTCAAGTAAAATATTCGTGTCTTTTGTGTTATCTTTGTGGATGAGGGTTTAGGGGATCACATGTTTTCGTTTTGAATAGAGTCGGCACCAAGTTTTTAGAAAAACTCAGAAACATTTTTGAAAATGAGATTTGGATTCATTTTTTAAATTACGTGATAAGAAATTTGTTAATAAAACACCCACCTCCGCCCGTTGTAAACAACGGCCTCTACTAAGGACTATGATCACAGCATTGGGATAATACTATGATCGTTAAAATAAAATGCAAACATCGTTTTATCATAATATGTGAGATGGTTTCTAAGTCATTTAATGCATTTATTCCACTATCTCCACGTGATTTAGCATGTGAAGTTCATTAGAACTAACCTATTCTAGAAAACATTCACAAACATGATGACAGATAGGTTGATTTGAACTAACCTATCTCCAAGTGATTTAGCATGTGAACTACTACAACCCGGACGATTGTCGTTTACTTGGTGCGCAAACAATTGAATTAAAATAATGCAACTCGATCTAATTACAATTGACTAACCAATGACTAAAACTCACGACACACACGCCTATTCTAGATGCCTAAGACCTTGAAAAGCGTGCCAATAGGGAGATCATGACTCACATGGACTTTGTCTTTGACCTCCTGGAGTGTAAACCACTAAGGCTTACAAGTTTTAAGGGAACTTGATTAACTTGACTCAAACTGAGAACAATGTCAAGTAACAAATGGATGTTGTTTTAGAGAGGGTGAATTGTTTAGCTGAAAACTCAAGGGATATGACTTAGAGACACTCCTCTACAGCAAGGCACAAGAGAAAGGACTCAAAGACTGGTTTTAGAGACAGTTTTCAAGTGTTACAGCAAAGCACAAACACCCTAGACTCGACTCAACAGCAAGCAAGTTAACCACAGCAAGGCACAGATATAACTTGACTCACAAGACAAGGCACTGATCAAACACCTTAAAGATGTATCAGGCTTGTTTCAAACTACAGCTCTTAGCACAAGTTTGATAGATTTGAGGGATTTCTCAAAGTTAATTCATTCATAAAAGTCTGCCTTACAACAACATACAAGACCTCCTTATATAGAGAGGCTGATATCTTGTGAACCATTGGATGTATAAGTCATCCAAGGGCCAGCTTAGGATCTAAACTACTTCTACTGACACTAATTAAGAACCTCACAAGAGGACGAGTTTAACAACTAGCTAGTACAGACACAAGAGACACAAACAGACTGATGCAAAAAGCAATAAAGCAGTTTTTGTATTTTTCCTGAAATAGAACTCTGTTGTTCTTGTTGTCTTGTGCTTTGCTCTGGGTGTTTTGTTGCTCCTTGGAACTCTCCACTCTTATGAGGACGTAGATAAACCTGCCTTAGATGAAGACAAGTTGACTTAGGCAAAAGAAAACATCATCTGAACATGTACTGCCTCTGCTATGCTGCTTACTGGACTCTAGCTTTGGGGTGTCTGTTTCATGGGTTTTTGCTAGACTTCAAAATGGTTTGTCCTGGGCAAACTTGTAGCTTAGAGGGTTGGCTTGATGGTGGGCCATGGTGGGGGTGGTTGGGATGCCCTGGTGTACCTCCTAGCTGCAGGATTTGTTTATTGGTCTGCCTGGGCCTGAATGACTTTGTTTCTGTCTTGTGTGGGTAATGTGGGCTGTGTTGGGGTTTGGTATGGATTGATGAGCCCTGGGCTGTCTTCCTCATTGGTGTGGCTTGTCCTGGCTTGATCTTGGCTTGTCATATCTTGTTGTTTAGACCTTGTAACTCTAGCTTCCATCTGAGGGGCCCTTGGGGTCAGGCCTGCCTTGTTTGTGGCTTGATCATCAAGGCCCCTTGGGTGAGCTCCTGCTGCAGCCTCCCCAGGTTGAAAAGGGCTTGACCTTAAGCCTGTGTCTTTTTCTCCCTCAGAATCTTCAAAGAAAGGACTAAGATCTCCAACATTGAATGTCCCATGGACTGCATACTCTCCTGGTAGATCAATTTTGTAGGCATTAGGACCTATCTTCTCTATGACTTGAAAAGGACCATCTGCTCTTGGCTCTAGCTTGTTCTTTCTCTTGGAAGGGAACCTTTATTTCCTTAGGTTGATCCATACTAGATCTCCTGGTGCAAAGTCTTTCTTGGTCTTAGGAACCTTGGCATTCTTCTTGTATAGATCATTAGCTTTCTCAATTTGTTTCCTGACTGATTCATGGAGTTTTAGCATTTGTTCCACCCTCTTCTTGGCATCATAGTGGACTTTTGACCTGCACACATTAGACAAACTCAAAGGCATTAAGGGGTTAGTACCATAGACCACTTCAAAGGGGGAGTGGCTTGTGGCTGCTGATGGAGCTCTATTGAAAGAGAACTCTGCTTGAGCCAACTTCAAGTCCCAATCCTTGAGAGATTTGCTGACTATACACCTCAAGATCCTTCCCAAGCTCTTGTTGGTCACCTCAGTTTGGCCATCAGTTTGAGGGTGATGGGAGGTACTAAACAACAACCTAGTGTTAAGCAGCTTCCACAATGTTCTCCAGAAATGGCTCATAAACTTTGTGTCTCTGTCAGAGACAATGGTCCTTGGGACTCCATGTAACCTCACCACCTCATCAAGGTATAGCTCTGCTACACTCACAGCATCCTCAGTCTTCTTGCAAGCAATGAAATGTGCCATCTTACTGAACCTATCCACAATCACCATGATAGAATCCTTCCCTCTTGCTGTCCTAGGTAATGCCATTATGAAATCCATACTTACATCCTCCCAAGGCCTACATGGGACTGGTAGGGGAGTGTAAGGTCCTGCTTGGAAAGAATTCTTAGCCTTTTGACAAACTCCACACCTTCTGAGCACTATTTGGACTTCTCCCATCATCTTAGGCCAGTAGAATTGATCCTGTAGTATGTCCACAGTTTTCTAAACCCCAAAGTGTCCTCCAAGGCTACTTCCATGTACCTCCTTGATCAATAAACTCCTATAAGATCCTCTGGGAACACACAGCTTATTTCCTTTGAACAAGAATCCATTTTGCAGAGTGTAGGGTGAATCAATGGTCCTTGTTCCCTCTTTCTGTGCTAACCAATCTTCTGCAAAGTCTGGATCTTCCTGATACATATCCTTCATGAACTCAAAGCCAAGAACCCTTTGCTCCATGGTTGATAGCAGAGTGTACCTCCTAGACAAAGCATCAGCCACCACATTCTTTTTGCCCTCTTTGTATTTGCTAGAAAAGGTGAATGACTGGAGGAACTCCACCCACTTAGCATGCCTGTGACTGAGCTTATGTTGACCTCCTATGTACTTCAATGCCTCATGATCAGAGTGTAGGACAAAAG
This sequence comes from Heliosperma pusillum, assembly GCA_022085475.1. Lineage (NCBI taxonomy): Eukaryota > Viridiplantae > Streptophyta > Magnoliopsida > Caryophyllales > Caryophyllaceae > Heliosperma > Heliosperma pusillum. Next base: position 30,826 of record JAIUZE010003935.1, read on the forward strand.
GCTTGGGCTTCAGGTAATGACTCCAATGCCTTAGAGCTCTCACAAGAGCATAGAACTCTTTATCATATGTAGAATAGTTCAGCTTGGCACCACTTAGCTTTTCACTAAAGTAGGCTACAGGTTTCTTCTCTTGGATGAGGACAGCTCCAATTCCCACTCCACTTGCATCACACTCAACCTCAAATAGGCAATCAAAGTTTGGCAACCTGAGGATAGGTGCACTGCACAAAAGCTTCTTCATGTGTTTGAAAGCCTGCAAGGCATTCTCAGTCCAAGTGAACTCTCCTCTCTTCATACATTCAGTGAGGGGTGCTGCAATAGTGCTAAAGTTTTTAATGAACCTCCTATAGAAAGAGGCTAGGCCATGAAACCCTCTTACTTCTGTAATGTTCTTAAGGATAGGCCAAGACTGTACTGCAATGATCTTGTCTTGATCAACTGAAATGCCCCTACCAGATACCACATATCCTAGAAACTTGACTTCCTCAGTCATGAAGGTGCATTTCTCAAGCTTCCCAAAGAGTTTACTCTCCTTAAGTATTTCAAACACAGCCTCAAGATGCCTCAAATGATCATCCTTGCTGTTGCTGTAGATGAGGATATCATCAAAGTATACCACCACAAATCTCCCTAGGCAAGGCCTAAGCACTTCTGTCATCAATCTCATGAAGGTACTTGGGGCATTTGACAGGCCAAAGGGCATGACAAGCCACTCATAAAGGCCATGCTTTGTTTTGAAGGCTGTCTTCCACTCATCTCCTTCTCTGATCCTCAATTGATGGTAACCTTGCCTCAAATCAATCTTAGAAAAGAACCTTGAGCCACTCAGCTCATCCAACATGTCATCAAGCCTAGGTATAGGGAACCTATACTTGACTGTGATGTTGTTGATAGCCCCGCTATCTATGCACATCCTCCAAGTCCCATCCTTCTTAGGAACCAACAATGCAGGTACAACACATGGAATTAAAGATTCCCTAACAAACCCTTTACTCATCAACTCTCCAACTTGTTTCTGCAGCTCTTGTGTAGCCTGGGGATCACACCTATATGCTGGTCTATTAGGTAGTACAGACCCTGACACAAGGTCTATTTGGTGTTCAATTCCTCTCAAAGGGGGTAAGCCATCAGGAAGTTCCTCTGGAAACACTTCCTTGAACTGATCAATGAGGGGCTTAACATCTGCAGGGATCACCTTAGACTCCTCTTCCTGAACTTCTTTTGATAGCAGCATTACTATAGGTTGCTCCTCACTACACTCTTTCACCATTGCTGACTCAGATAGAAATACAACTCCACTAAAGTCTTCAGCCATACTTGGACTTCCATAGCTCTTCTGATGTGGTGGCAAGGGGGCTAATGTCACCTTCCTGCTCCCATGGTTGAAGGAATAGGTATTGCTTCTTCCTTGGTGTATGGAGCTTTTATCAAACTCCCATGGCCTTCCTAATAGCAAGTGACAGGCATCCATTGGAACCACATCACACAATACTTCATCCTTGTACACACTTCCAATGGAGAAAGGGACCATGCATTGCTTATCCACCTTAACCTCTGCTCCCTTACTCAGCCATCTCAACTTATAGGGGTGAGGGTGATCTTGAGTGCTCAACTTCAGCTTATCAACCATAGTAACAGAAGCCACATTGGTACAACTACCTCCATCTATAATAAGGTTACAAACCCTCCCTTGTATGGTACATCTGCTCCTGAAAATGAGGGACCTTTGATCCTCCTCCAAAGGTATCTGTTGTGAATGCATTACTCTCCATAGGACTAAGCTGTGGCCTGTGTCAGGGAGTGCCACTATTGCCTCCTGACTAGACTCTTCTTCCTCACTCACCACTTCTTCAACCTCAGGCTCATCCCTCTCATACTCAACTAGACCCTCTTTCTCCCAAGCCTCAACTTCCATTATAGTTAAGGTCTTCTTAGAAGGGCAATCCTTCCTGAAATGTCCATAGCCTTGACATTGGAAGCACCTAATTCTGTTCTCAGTCAATGAAGTGCTTGGCTTTTGACCCATGATGCCCTTTCCCTTGTCTAAGGTAGGTGGGGGTGCTGTCTTAGGGGTATCCATGGCTCTAAACCCACTATAAGGTCTGGTTTGAAAAGGCCTAACAGGTTTTGGTGTAACAGGCTTAGTCTTCCCTATCTTCTCAATTCTCAGAGATAAGTTGACAACATCATCAAATGACCACAGAGGTTGCATCCTAACCTTGTTAGCAATGTTCTTATCTAGACCCTCTAAGTACCTAGCAATCCTTTGCTCAGGTTTCTCATTTATATCACACTGTAAGGTGAGTTGTTCAAACTCTCTCAGATAAGATTCAACAGGTTTGTCTCCTTGTTTCAACTTAGACAACTTGATAAACAGATCCTGGGTGTAATCCTTAGCAACAAATTTGTCTAACAGTTTCTTTTTCAGTTTAGTCCAAGACATGATGGGTTCTTTACCTTCCCTAGCCCTTAACCCTTTCTTAGTTTCATACCAAAGGGAAGCATACCCTTTCAGTTTAAGGATGGCTACTTTAAAAGACTTAGAATCATTGTATCCTTTGTACTCAAAGATCCTTTCTACTTCTCTTAGCCATTCTAACAAGTCATCAGGATTAAGACTACCAGAAAACTCAGGGATATCTACCTTAAGATGCTTGTCTGTGTTCCTGTGGATGGAAGCTCTGCTTCTTGTTGAGTCATCTGAGTCTGGATACTCTTCATCATCAGGTGGCCTTCCTCTGCCTCCTCCTTGGCCTCTTCCACGTCCTCTGCCTCTTCCTCCAGCAAGCAAATGGTTGCCTATAACCTGGTCCAGGGTTCTGGTTAGGGTAGTTACAATCCCAGCCAGATCCTCCATCCTTGCTTCTACTCCTGCCAGTCTCTCTTCACTCATTGGGCTATTTTTGTGTTTTTAAATGTAGTTAGGGAAAATGAACTCACTAAGACTCTCACCCAAAGCTCTGATAACCAATTTGGAGTGTAAACCACTAAGGCTTACAAGTTTTAAGGGAACTTGATTAACTTGACTCAAACTGAGAACAATGTCAAGTAACAAATGGATGTTGTTTTAGAGAGGGTGAATTGTTTAGCTGAAAACTCAAGGGATATGACTTAGAGACACTCCTCTACAGCAAGGCACAAGAGAAAGTACTCAAAGACTGGTTTTAGAGACAGTTTTCAAGTGTTACAGCAAAGCACAAACACCCTAGACTAGACTCAACAGCAAGCAAGTTAACCACATCAAGGCACAGATATAACTTGACTCACAAGACAAGGCACTGATCAAACACCTTGAAGATGTATCAGGCTTGTTTCAAACTACAGCTCTTAGCACAAGTTTGATAGATTTGAGGGATTTCTCAAAGTTAATTCATTCATAAAAGTCTGCCTTACAACAACTTACAAGACCTCCTTATATAGAGAGGCTGATATCTTGTGAACCATTGGATGTATAAGTCATCCAAGGGCCAGCTTAGGATCTAAACTACTTCTACTGACACTAATTAAGAACCTCACAAGAGGACGAGTTTAACAACTAGCTAGTACAGACACAAGAGACACAAACAGACTGATGCAAAAAGCAATAAAGCAGTTTTTGTATTTTTCCTGAACTAGAACTCTGCTGTTTTTGTTGTCTTGTGCTTTGCTCTGGGTGTTTTGTTGCTCCTTGGAACTCTCCACTCTTATGAGGACGTAGATAAACCTGCCTTAGATGAAGACAAGTTGACTTAGGCAAAAGAAAACATCATCTGAACATGTACTGCCTCTGCTATGCTGCTTACTGGACTCTAGCTTTGGGGTGTGTTTCATGTGTTTTTGCTAGACTTCAAAATGGTTTGTCCTGGGCAAACTTGTAGCTTAGAGGGTTGGCTTGATGGTGGGCCATGGTGGGGGTGGTTGGGATGCCCTGGTGTTCCTCCTAGCTGCAGGATTTGTTGATTGGTCTGCCTGGGTCTGAATGACTTTGTTTCTGTCTTGTGTGGATTGTGTTGGGGTTTGGTATGGATTGATGAGCCCTGGGCTGTCTTCCTCAATTGTGTGGCTTGTCCTGGCTTGATCTTGGCTTGTCATATCTTGTTGTTTAGACCTTGTAACTCTAGCTTCCATCTGAGGGGCCCTTGGGGTCAGGCCTGCCTTGTTTGTGGCTTGATCATCAAGGCCCCTTGGGTGAGCTCCTGCTGCACTTCCTTATCAGTTTGCACAATCGCTTTGATTTAATAAATTAAATACTTCAATTTAATCAACTAAAACAAAGGTTTTCTAAAAACATCTGACTCAAATAAATAGAGGACACTTGACCCTTATTTATATTACACAACATGATTCAAAACTAATTATTTAAACCAAATATTTAAACAGGACAATTGAAATAACAATAACGATAATTAAAAAGATTATTGCAATAACAATTGAAATAAATCACGATAATTAATAACAGTTGATCCTTGGGTGATTTTGGGAGATTTTAACAATGTGTTATATGCTAATGAAAAGATTTGCCTTCCTGTCAGAGACTCTGAAATTCAACCTTTTCAGAGAGTTATTAATATGTGTGACCTGCAGGATATGAAAACTCTAGGTGCCTTTTATACATGAAATAATAAGCAACCAAGTGGTACTAGGGTGTTTAGTAGAATAGACAGGGTTTTGGTTAATGAGGGTTGGATGAGATCTAGGCCTGACTTTTATGCATACTATGGACCTGAAGGAGATTTTGATCATTGTCCATGTATCATTGAGGAAGGGGACATTGTTATTCATAGGAAGAAGCCTTTTAAATTTTTTAACATGTGGTGTAAAGCTCCTGAATATAAGGACATTGTGCAGATAGGCTGGAATCAGTATGTCCATGGGACTCCAATGTTCAGGGTGATATCAAGAGTTAAAGTGTTGAAACCTCTGTTAAGGAGCCTAAATAGAGATCTATTCTCTGACATTGAGAGGAATGTTGATGTGGCCTTCGAATTCCTTTTGATTTGCCAGAGAAATTTTCAAGCAGACCCTAATAATGATTCACTGATGGATATTGATTATCAGGCTCATGCTAGTTATCTTTTGATGAAGCAAGCAAAAGAGGGTTACCTGAGACAAAAGTCTAAGTGTGTTTGGACTAGTGATGGGGATACTAATACTGCTATTTTTCACAAGGCTATTCAGAATAGACAGATTCAGAACAAAGTTCTTAGGATTGTTGGCATGGATGGTATCACATATAAGAAGCCTGAGGACATTATTCAGGTGTTTGAGGTATATTACAAGGAGTTATTGGGCACTGCTGGTAGTAGCTCTGATTTCAATCCTTATATTATGAGGAATGGCCGTAAAGTTCATGTTGATGATTGGCATATGTTGTGTCAAGCTCCTTATGAGGAAGAGATTAGGGACACAGTCTTCTCGATTCCTTGGGACAAAAGTCCTGGACCTGATGGGTATAGCAGTTGTTTCTTCAGAACCAGCTATGATATCATTAAGAATGAGGTTTACTTGGCTGTTAAGGACTTCTTCCTGACTCGTATGATGCTTAAACAGATTAATTGCACCAATATTGTCTTGATCCCCAAAACTGATAACCCTATCTTAGTCAAAGACTTTCGACCAATTGCTTGTTGTAATACTATTTATAAAATTATTCAAAGCTGTTATGTATTAGATTAGCTAGTGTATTATGGGTAATATCCTCCACAAGCTGCTTTTGTTAAGGGGAGGAGTATTATGGGTAATATCCTGATTAGTCAGGATTTGGTTAGACTCTATGCTACTAAGTCTGCCTCACCTAGATGTATGATCAAGGTGGACTTAAGGAAAGCTTATGATTCTATGGAATGGAAGTTTGTGGAACAGGTAATTCTTAGTCATAACTTCCCTGCCCATTTGGTGCAGTTGATTATGCAATGCATTACTACTACCTCCTTTTCTTTGGTCCTAAATGGCACTCCTCATGGTTTTTTTCAAGGTAAAAAGGGTCTTCGTCATGGAAATCCTCTCCCCCCTTTATTATTCACTTTGTGCATAGAATACTTAAGTAGAATTTTGAATGTGGTCAGTAATATAAAAGGATACAAGTTTCATCATTTGTGTAAAGGTTTGAGACTTAATCATCTCTTATTTGCTGATGATCTTCTCATGTTTTGTAAGGGTGATTTGAGATCCATTTTCATTATTGTTGAGGGCTTTAATTTCTTCTCAAGGGCCTATGGTTTACATGATAATAGTGATTAATCTGATTTAATAGTGACTGGACTTAATCCTGAAATTGAGGATATTATCTTTGCTCATACTGGCTTCAAAAAGGGGTCACTCCCTTTTAAATATCTTGGTGTTACTATTTCACATAAGAGGCTGTCTAACAGTGACTGCAATATATTGGTTGAGAAGATGGTAAAAAGGATTAGAGGATGGTACAAGAAAAGGATCTCATATACTGGCAGACTGACTCTTGTTGTTCTTAGCACTATTCAGAATTATTGGGCTCAGATGTTCATCCTTCCATGTGGAGTGATGGATAAGCTAAAGGCCCTATGTAGGAACTTCCTATGAGAGGGTGAGGAGGATTATTCCAAAGCTCTTCTGGTTGCCTGGTCAGTTCTTTGTAAAGGTAAAGAGTATGGAGGTCTGGGTTTGGTTGACACTAAGGTTTGGAACACTGCTGCTGTTGATAAACTTGTTTGGTGGATTGCCACTATGAAGGATCTCTTATGGATAAAATAGATTGATAAAATATTCCTCAAAGTAAGGGACTGGCATAACTACACACCAAGTACTTATAGTTCTTGGTCTTGGAGGAAAATCTGCTCAATTAAGTCTATGTTCCTGCCTGCTATTGTTAATGGCGAAGTGGATGAGTTCTGAAGACCATTATACTATATCAAAAGGCTAATCCTGGTTAACTGGTAATGCGGAGGCTAAATTAGGATGGTGTAGGGTGGCATGGAACATGTTTAATTCTCCAAAACATTGTTTTATCAACTGGTTATTATGGCAGGGAAGACTTCTGAATTTGGATAGACTCTCAAGAATGGGAATTACTGAGGATATAGACTGTTTCCTATGTGGCGCTGCTGTGGAAACTCATGTCCACTTATTTCAGGATTGTCCTTTTGCTAAATGCTGCTATGTCTTAATCCAAGAATGGATACAGATTGATCCTAAATGTTGCTATGACTATGCTAGGCTATTGAGGATCAGGTATGCATCTTGTTTCCAGAGGAAGGTATACTGGGCTGTGATTGTAGCAATTCAGTATGGTATTTGGCGTACCAGGAATGTTTGCAGGGTAGATAAATACAGCTTCTTACCGAGTAAGATTATTGAGCAAGCAAGGATGGAAGTAAGGCTAAGACTGATGAATATTAAGGTATGACAAATTAGGCACGATGATGTTAGTTGGTGTTAATTGAAAGGATTAATGTAATTTGATGATAGCTTTGAATAATTATTTAAGTGGTTAGAGGCATGGATTGTATTGAACTTTGTAAGCTTGCCTAGGGCAAACTTTTCTAATATTACTTACATTGGTACCAAAAAGAAAATTTAATAACATAAGACTTAAACCTAATTATTTCATAACTAATTTAAATCAAATAAATAACATGCCAATAATCATAGACAAGATTAAAACATTATTTCTACATGACTTAATGTAAACTACACAAATTAATTTCAGTAACTTAACAATCCAAATTGTTCAAACATGTTACTAACCAAATTAATTCAATTCAATTTAAATTATTTCATAATATAATCTATGACAAATTCACATACTAAAAAACATAAAAAAAACAATTTAAAATTTCATTCTAATCAATTTGATAAATAAAAATCATAATTAAAGTAATTAAAATTTCATTTTTAATATTTTAGATCACTCAAGTCATGGTAAAACACAATAAAACAACAAATAATCGCAATAGATTAAACTGAACATGGAAATTAACTAACTAACATGATTAATGTTAATCCTATAAGAATTGACCATCAACAGTCATAAGAAATCATCTTAATTAACATTGATAAGTACTAATAAACAATAAAGGACGATAATTGAAATAAATCGATAAAAAGGGAGAAAGGGATTGAATTATCGCACGTTTAACTTATATGTACTTCGAGACGATACTTAAGAACGTCAGATGCAAGTTTTCACACAAGGGTACATCTTAGACGTTTTTCAAATTCAAATCAAGAAAAAGATTAAAACTATAAACTTTTGAATCAAAAATCAAGTAAAACAAACAATTTCAAAGTTGACTTCTCGCACGTTATTCGCCTTTCGCGCAACACTTTTCAAATCGTCACAACGACTTTGTTTATTATTCAAATTTCGTTTCGAAAGATGTTTTTGAGTCTTTGGACTCCAAAATTATGATTTTTAGAAAGAAAGAAAAAAAAGACGGTTTATCGACTTTAAATGAACAGCAACAAAGGAACGGTTCTCGCTCGAATGCTCACCTAAGCTCGTGTATGAACTTTGACACTTATTTCTTGGAATGACAGGAGTACTTTGAAGCTTCGAGAAGTGAGTTTTAATGGAGGTTGAAGGCTATAGGTTTCGATCTTCGAGTTCCTCGAAGAAGGTTTTTTTCCCGTGTTTTTCTTTGTGTGTTCTTTTTAGCGTTCAAATTCTTGTTGTTATTCCCTTTACGTGCTCTTATTCTAATCTTGTGACACCCCGCGATTTAACAATAAACACATAGTTTGCAGCGGAAAGACAAGATGTTTTACAACTTTATAAGCAAAATCCCGAATATCACTATATATTATAAAACTATAGCTTACTTTAATAAATTTTTTGTAAAAATTGTAACTTAAATATATACAAGAGACCCGAACCCTTGATAAATACACAATTAAGATACTAAACTAATATAAACTAAGACGCTAAGGATGAATCGCTGTAAGTACAACGCTTGCTAGCTCACTCGTTAAAACCCCTTGCAACACCAACATGCAACATGTTCATTCATGAAACATGAATGCCACAGTCACGGGAGTAACTAGGGGTTCAACCAGCAATATAATATCAAAACGCACATAAGCAAGCTGAAGATCATATTTCATCATGCATACACACATATCATGCCGAATATAAAGATAGCATTACATAATAACAATATATGAGTATATGAATCATCAATCGTATCATCATCATGTAACAATGACTCGGGGAAGACTCCCCTTGGCAACCATATAGATCAGCACAGTCAAGATTATCTTGACCTTACCGACGGAAATTCCGTCAGTAAAGTCGAGATCATGTTGAATTTACTGACGGAAATTCCGTCAGTAAAGTCAAGGTTATCTTGACCTTCTGACGGAATTTCCGTCAGTAGTCAATGTAGCAGTGGCTGAATTAGCAGCCTGCTGTCCAGCCACAATGCGTATTTTGCATTGTTTTAAACGGTGAAAATTTCAACAAAACATGCAATACAGAGAATACATTCGTCGACCACATAGCGGTAATTTATACTCACGTCGACCGCATGAGCAGGAATCAACAAAAGGCAACAAAAAATAAGATGGAAGATCGATGGAAATTGGAAAAAAAATCCATTACTTAAAAATTTAAACAAATTCATACAACTTTCTTACAAACTTACAAATTCAATGGATTCACTAACTTAGGCAAAACTAATGTCTTTGACATAACCACTAACTTAAGTAGATTATAAATTACTAACCTAAGGGAATAACGGAACCCCGTCCAAAGTCGTGCCCGTCGTACGCGTTGTCGTCTCTTTGACGTGGAGGAGGGAAATGGCACGAGCCCGGGCGAAGAAATTACAACAACGCCGCTAGCATGGCGGACATTTGGTCGGCTTGGCTCTCCATTTGTTGTTGATTGGCCCATACTTGTGCTTCAAGGGCAAGTCGGGCGGCTCGCTCATTTTCTCGTTCATTTGCAAGTGCACTGAATTGCTCTTTCATTTGAGTATTTTCACTTGCGAATCGAGTGTAATCAGTAGGATTGTAGGAGAAAGATGCGCGTGTACTTTTGTTGGAAGGTGGATCATACCACACTTCTGTCCCCTTGTCTCGCATCCCGAATAAGCTCGATTTCTTATCAAATCCATCTGCAGCATTATAGTATGCATGGAACTCGTCTGGGGTCTCGCCAGTTGGCGTTGGCTGACTTATCTCTTCGGTGTAAGCTTCCTGAAAAAACAAAAACAAATTTGTCTAATTAAAAATCTTAATTGATAAAAACAAAACAAAGCTAATAAATAGTATTAAAGTTGGATATAAAAAAAATCCTTAGTAATAATCAGACAAACTTACGTTTGTCTTAGCAGGTCTAGGATTAACCCACTCGCCCTTCTTGTTTTTCTTTGTTTTCTCAAACAACTTGTACGTCGTAGGATCAACTTGAAAGTAGTATAAAAACATTAAGTGATCTATCGGCAATATTAATCCCTCATAATATGCAATTTTGAAGGAAAAAATAAAGAACTTACCAATTCTTTAAACGTATCGGAACAACTCTTCCGGCCTAGATTATGGGTGCCCAAAGCTTTCTCGCTACCCGACCGTCTATTTACCTTGTTTATGTTGGACTTCTTGGCAAATTCGGGATCGCTTTCCGGCCTTTTTCTAATGGTTTCCCACCAAGATTCAGGCACCCAATCCGACCTTTTTTTGTTATATTTGAGGCCACCAACAAGTGAGGTAATCCGCCTCGTGACCTGTTTCTGCCATTCGGGCTTCGGGTCGTAGTTCAGATCGACCGAGTTCACATGATTCTATTTCATCATAAAAAACTTGTTAGTAATTTCTAAAGTTGTACATCATCACGTTTTAAATGAAAACAATTACTTTTTTGTAATAGCTAGAACCGTAATAAAATATACCTGAAAGTATTCGTACATCCGCCTACGATGTGAATGGCTCGTTTCACTCCATTTGGTGAAGTACTCCCGGACGATGGTATGAAAGAAAGACCAAGTAACGTATTGCTTGATCGGCTTATCATCCCACCTGAAAAAGATACATATTAGAAGGAACGCGATAATAAAAGTTATAATAAAAGTTAGCGTAAAAGTTATAATAAAATAATATTAGCGATATTAAAAGCTTTCTATATATGAGACACTTACCAATGGCCTATGTCAGGATTGCGAGACAGAATAACCCACGTAGTAAAAGTTTCATGTTGCATAGTCGGCATCGTAACCTGCTCCTGCTCCTGCTCGTGGTGGTCCGAGGCCGCCTCCTCCTCGTTCTCCTCCTCATCAGCACGACATGATCGACTAGAGTTACCTATGAGCCAGTTTATAAACCCACCTGTAATAGTAAAAGCTATATACAATGGAAATTGTTAGGTAGTTCAATATATAAAAACCGTGAGCAAAATTTTTGAATTACAATGCAAGTTTCAAATTTGATTAATTTTATTTTGACTAAATTCATACTTTTGTACAAATAGATTATTGTCACTAATTTAGAATTATAACTAGTGACCCTCACTATCACTATCACTACAAATTAACAAAGTTTCATCATCTGAAAAAAGCATTCCAACTTCTTCCTCATCTTCCTCATTTTGCACTTCTTGACTTTCTTCATCTTCATCATCATTTTCCTTTTCTTCACTGATGTCCTTGTCATACTCCCCTTCACCCCTTTCAACAACTACTTCATATTCATCCTCACTTTGTGTCTCTTCCACCAAAATTGGTAAAATTGACTGACTACTGACAACCACATCTTCTTGGATGACAATTTCGTCAACAGGAGCATCAACATGCGATCTTGACTTGATTTTAAAAATTGCGGACCATTGATTATATTTCTTAGTGGTTGGATAAGGAGGATAACACACTTGATCAACTTGAAAAGCTGCCACGAATGGGTTATGTCCACGAAGTTTCTTTCTTAAGTTTACATCGACAAGTCCGTATACCTTATGGATACTAACTCCTTGTGGGGAATTATCAAACCAATCACATTTAAACAATTTGGCCTTATAAATCCTGTGCTCGGTATAATAAGAAATCTCAACTACTTCATTAAGGGTTCCGTAGCAGTCCAACCCTTCAGTAGAACTCACACAAACCCCATGGCTTATAGTAGCTTTCAGAATATCAACTCCCTCTTTAAAAGCACAAAATTTAGAGCCGTTGATAGAATATCTTCTCCATGTCCTCACCCAGTTACTCGGACCCCCTGCTAGAGCTATTATTAAAGGATCCTTCAATCTATAAGCCTATATATCAATAAAACAATATATTAATTATATTAAGATGTTATCTTCTTAATATTAGTTAATAAGAAATTTAAATGTGATCTTACTTCATTTTCCAACCATTTCGAAAACCTTTTGTCATGTTTGCTCTAAACATCATCATAAGACGTGAGATCAGGATATGTGAGTTTGATGTACGTCTCAAATTCCCTATAAGACGTGACATCACGACATGTTTTAATTAGTAATGTACGTTTTAACTATAATATAATAATGAATTAATTTTACTAATAAAAATAAATTGTGTAATAATGAATCAATAACTTACTTTTCAAAAGTCTCTAAAAATTGCCCACAGTTTCTTAGCATATAAAAATGAGCTTCTTCAAACTCTTTTTCATTTAAGTACCTCGGTATACATTTCCTCGTAGTATTTCCCAAGTCATCATTGAACAACTCGGGTATATTTGAATCTAGTTGGTTATCGGAATTCACATCAACCTCCGAGTCCTTCGCTTTTGTGTCAATGTGATCTTCAAAATATAGGGAACAAAAATTTGAAATCTGCTTTAACAAAAAAGCGTTGCATATGGAACCCTCGACCCGAGCTTTGTTGCCAACCTTCTTTTTCAGATGATTAAGGAACCTCTCAAATGGATACATCCATCGATATTGAACAGGTCCTCCAACCTTTGCTTCGTAAGGTAAGTGAATAGGTAAATGCTCCATGGAATTGAAGAAAGAAGGGGGAAATATCATTTCTAACTTGCATAATATCTCCGCAATGTTTGACTCTAGATGTTCCATGGAATAAACTTTAATCGTAGAAGTACACAAGTCTCTAAAAAATTGGCTTATCTCAGTTATAGCAGTCCAAGAATTTGTCAGGAGTAAATGTTTCAATGCAACAGGAAGTAACCGCTGCATAAAGACTTGACAATCATGACTTTTCATGGAATGCAACACCAAATTTCTATGGTCAACACACCGACTCAAATCTGAAGCATAACCATCCGAGAATTTCAAACTAGCAACCCATTTGCATACAGCCTTCTTCTCCGCCGTCTCTAAAACAAACCTAGATGATATGGGTCGTTTTAAGCAATACTCAAGAAAGTCAGCTTTACCCTTAGGGCCAAATGAAGTTTTCTTTGTTACATTCATCACCATGTTGATAAGCTGTTCAAAAACGTTTTTCTCAATGTGCATAACATCTAAGTTGTGTCGAATCAACAATGTCTTCCAATAAGAAAGTTCCCAGAATATGCTTTATTTCCACCAACCTTCATTTTTGTCGTCTTTCAATCTTTTCATTTGTTCAGCAGAAGACTCGACAACTTTTGGTAAACATTTTACCGAATCCCAGACCTCAGCACCGGTTAAATTAATTGCAGCTTTAGTATTATCAGTTTTCCTATTCTTTAGAAAATGCTTACAATTGTTGTGGAAAGGATGATCAGGTTTCAAGAAAGTAGGATGACAATCGAACCAACAAACCTTTCGACTATGTTTAAGAAAAGAGGATTTAGGATCTTTTTGAAGACAATAAGGACAAGCACGGTATCCGGCTGTGGACCAACCGGAAGATGACATATGCAGGAAAATCATTGATCCGCCACAGTAATGCTACTTTTAATTGAAAATTACGTTTCTTAGAGACCTCGTATGTATCCACACCGGTTTCCCAAAGTTCTTTCAACTCTTTGATCAACGGTTGGAGGTAGACATTTAATTTTGCTTTAGGTTTACACGGACCTGGAACGATCATAGATAAGAACATAAATTGCCTCTTCATGCATAACCAAGAGGGTAAGTTGTACGTAGTGACAATCACTGGCCAACACGAGTAAGACTTCCCGAATTGGCCATAAGGTGAAAATCCATATGTACACAAACCTAGGCGAACATTGCGAGGCTCACTTACAAATTCTGCATGCTCTGTATCAAAATGTTTCCACGCTTCTCCATCACTTGGGTGTGCCATTGTCTCTCTTTCTCTTAATCGAGAGTTTTTATGGTGCCAACTCATCTCACCTGCTGTGTGTTTGGTTGCAAATAGTCGTTGTAACCTTGGCGCAAGCGGGAAATAAGTCAGTGGTTGACAAGGTATTTGCTTTCGGCCATTTAAATTCTTTTTACCTTTATACCGAGAGGCATGACATTTGGTACATTCCTCAAGATTAGCATTTTCTTCCCAAAAAAGCATGCAACGGGTAGGACATGCATCGATTTTCACATGGGGTAGTTGGAGTCCCTTAAGCAAATTCTTAATCTATTGAAAATTGCGCGCCATTTGATTATTTTTTGGAACAATGTCACTAATGAACGACATAAAACCATTGGCGCATCTAAGATATAAGTTGCTCTCACATTTGAGTGCTACCAACCTAGCAGCCGCTTGCAACAAACTCATATTACTTCCCTCATACACTGGTTGTTCGACTTTATTTAACATTCTAAAAAAGGATGAAACTTGGGGATGCGGGGTATAACGAACTTCTTCATCGCTAAAGTCCTCGGTATTAAGTCGAGCCTCCATTATTTGCTCAACATTATCACGTAATGCATCTTCAACTAACTCCCGGTAAGGATTCTCACTAACTACGATACTACTTGAACTCTCTTCGGTAGCCAGTTTCTCACCGTGATACTTCCATACATAATAATTATCAGTAAAACCTTTCGACCAAAGATGATTTTGAACCTCCCTTTTCGATTTAAAAGCTAAGTTATCGCATTTCTTACATGGACACCTCATTTCACCGCCTAAATCCTTAAACTCACTAGATTGTTGCACGAATTCAATAAACTCTTTCGCCCCATTTACAAATATCAGCTTGGGTTTCTTTTTTTCGTCTAATGTTTCATACATCCACTGTCGTTCTAATCTTTTCATGTTATTATGTATCTACATTTCAATACATACATATATATATATATATATATATATATATATATATATATGTTATATAAATAAATTATCTTAATTAACAACAATAATAATCAATAATCACACACAGTAAATTAAACATTTATTATTATCAATTTATATATATATATATATATATATATATATATATATATATATAGTAAGATCCGGCGAGTCCACCTAAATATTTGAGTCCGTGAGTTCAGTTATACAATATCACTGGTCATACTAAACAATATCACTTAAAAAAAGCAGAAAAGGGTTAAAAATATTGTATGTCATATTAGTTATCGTTGACGAAGACTACTCAACCCAACAATACCGGTGACATTACAAGCACCTAGATGACACAAACAAACATTTATCCACCATCGTTATCACCAATTATTTATCCCATGTTTTATTTCCAATCTCCTTATTCCTCCACCCAAACACACTAATCCTATCGGAGCTCCCATCACCACCAATCACACCAAAATTTGTCATTGTCATCGTTAAATTAAGGGTCTCCTCGTGCCCTATGAAGAAGAATGTCGGAGGCAAAGATGCTAAGTAGAGTGGAAATAGGATAAAAGAAGTTATACAATAAACTCCGGTGAAACGCTGATAATAGTGACTTTTCGGCATGCAAGGGCGAGAGAATGATGGTGGGTTTGTCGGAGTTTCGAACTGAAATCAATTTTTGTGAAAATATTGTATGAGAAAAAAAGTTGGTAATTGTGCGCGAAAGTGGTTCAGTGGTGTGATATTGTATAGTATAGCCCGTGATATTGTTTGGTATAACTTGTGATATTGTATCATGGACTCACGGACTCAAAAAGATAGGGTGGACTGACATGATCCTAATTCTCTCTCTCTCTCTCTCTCTCTCTCTCTCTCTCTCTCTCTCTCTCTCGAGAAAGAGAGAGAGAGAGAGAGAGAGAGAGGGGCAAGATCCGGTGAGTCCACCTAAATATTTGAGTCCGTGAGTCCAGTTATACAATATCACAGATTACACAAAACAATATCACTTGTTATAATAAACAATATCACGAAAAAAGCAGCACAAAAGGGTTAAAATACTTTATGTCATACTAATCGCTGTTAACGACGACCACATACCGACTAATAACGACAACATATCTAAGCACCTAGATGACACAAGCAAACAATTATCCGACACCTTCGTCACCCATTATCTATCCCATGTTTTCTTTTCAATTTTCATATTCCTCCCCCATACACATTATTCTAACTCGGAGCTCACACCACCTTCAATCACAACAAAATTTGTCATTAATGTCGTTAAATGAGGGGTTTTGTCGTGGGATATGAAGAAAAATGCCGGAGGCAAAGATGCTTAGTAGAGAGGAAATTTGATTAAAAAAACCTATATATAATAAACTTCGGTGAAGCACCGATAATAATGACTTTCCGGCATCAAAGGGCAAGAAAATTTTGGGGTTTGTCGGAGTTTCGGTAGTGGAATCAATTGGTGTGAAAAAAAGTATGAGAAAAAAAGAGTTAGTAATAGTGCGCGAAAAAGTAGTTTAGTGGTGTGATATTGTATAGTATATCCCGTGATATTGTTTGGTATAACTTGTGATATTGTATCATGGAATCACGGACTCAAATAGATAGGGTGGAATCACATGATCCTAATTATATATATATATAGAATTAGGATCTCGTGCGAACTAGAAGTTGGGTGCGAACTTTACGAACTAAATAACAACCGTCAGATTAGAAGATAATCAATAAGTCAGAGGCCCACATAAAACTCTTTTCCTCACAAATAACCCCCAAAGTGCTGAAGTACTGTTAACTTTCCCTAACATCTACTTTCACAATCTCCTCAACATCAGGCCCCACCTAGCACGCCGGCTTGCCTCGCCGGAGGTTCGACCACATGTACATTTTACCGGAGTTAACAAGGGTCGTCTCATTCCGACTCAAACAATATACTTCCTCTATATTCTCTCTCCTCGTAATCCGCCTCATCCCCCAACATTCGTCGCCCATGTCGGTGAGTCTTTTCCGTTCTCCGTTCAGCCTTCGTACTCTGGTCATTATCTGCACCTTTCCCTCCCATACACCGACGGTTTTTGTTATCTATCATTTTTACTTTGTGTTTTCAATAATTTGCGGTGTTAGGGTAGTACTGCAAATTTGCGGTGGGTTATTTTGGGGTGACTGATGGACGTCGTCAGTTGAGTAATGGTGGTTCGCGACGGTGAGTAGTGGTGGTGATGATCGTGGGTGGTCCGTTGTAATGGTCTGAGTGGCGATGGTTGTGGGGTAAGAATGTGATAAACATAAAAGTGTTCGGTGAGATTGGTGGGTCTGGCGGCATTCGAGGAGGGTTGGTCAATGATGCTGGTTATGAGGTGGTAAGCGGTGGTGGTTGTATACCGTAAAAGGCGCGGATACACAAGCTAGTATTACCAGGTGCATAAATTGATTGTCAACGAAGGCTCAACATTGGTTCCCTGTGGGACATGTGCTCGACGAGTCTTGCGAAAGTTCCGCTAGTGGATTAGTTAGGCTTAGTGATTTAAATTGGCTTAATATTAGATTTTTCATACAACAATTATCTATACATTGATAGTTTTGGATTAAGCCAAATATCTTTCCCCTTTGTTTACAATGTATATGGTACACCGTATATATTTTGTGTATATGATATTGCGAGGTTGTGTATCTACCCTTAATTTTGCGGATGTAGTATTTGCTACTATACCCGTAATTTGTCAGAGTATGCATTTTAGGTATATTTTAAATCATTGATATAATAATAAACAAGTCTTTCTTAAGACGGTCATTATTCATTTTAAGTTCAAGACGAAGAAATGTAAACAAACGCGTGAAATAGCATGTTTTATGCATTTGTTCATTTTGGATATAGCATTCATTTCTTGTTTTCCACTGTCGCCAATAATATTCATTCCGCCCGAAAAAAAACCTAAGATAAGAGATAAATCAGTCGGCTCAATCGAAGTCTTGAAGAATATCTTCATGTTATCACATTGCAAGACATGATGCTTTGAATCCGAGACTCCTATATCTCTAATGGATGAATTGCAGCCTTGCACGTTTACAGGTGCATTTGTCATTACCTCAATAAGTTAATGGTCCTTTTTAAATCATTACTTACAGATTTAAAATGCAGGAATTGAGAATTATATTAAGGTCAGTTGGTCCATTTGTGTGTTTTAAATATCAAGTTGACCAGACTATTTCATTTTATTCTTTATTAAAATGCAACATAGATGCACTCATTTATCCTCCACCACAAATTTTCATTTGAAGACGGTCACTATCCATCTTTATTAAAGACGGGTCGAATCTCCTTTCATAAGAAAACAAGTGGGAGGACAAGTGGGGATCCATTTTAGACTCCCACTTGCCACCTTGTGAAAGGAAATTCGACCCGTCTTCAATAAAGACGGATAATAGCCGTCTATAATAAGACCAACTTATCTTCCATAGACTTTTAGCTTCTTAGATACACATTATCGGTGAGCTAGATACACTTCTTTACCTTGTTAGATACACAATACTGATTTACTGGTGGGTTAGATACACTTCTTTATCTTGATAGATACACATTTCTGATGAGTTAGATACACTTCTTCACCTTGCTAGATACACATTACTGGTGAGCTAGATACATTTCATTACCTTGCTAGATACACATCTTTGGTAAGCTAGATACACCTCTTTACATTGCTAGATACATATCTCTAGTAAGCTAGATACATTCGTTTACCTTACTAGATACACTTCTTTACCTTATTAGATACACATTATTGGTGAGCTAGATACACTTTCTTACCTTGCTAGATACACATCACTGGTAAGCTAGATACATTTATTTATCTTGCTAGGTATACATTACTGGTGAGGTAGATACACTTTTTTACCTTGATAGATACACATCTCTAATAACTTAATACACTTTTTTACATTCCTAGGTAGACTCATCTACCTTGCTAAATACGCAAATAGTGACCATTTTTTAATAAATAGTGACCATTTTTTATGACTAAAAACTGACTTTTATTTTTAAGGTGGTCATTATTTACCAAATAATGGTCACTTTTGTGGTCACAATTTGCAAAAAAAAAAAAAAAAAAAACAAGGAATGAGATCGCCGCACACAAAAGTTACTGATACACATGACAAGTTAGATACAAACTTTTTATTTTAACAGATACAAACATATTACATGATTATCAAAAGTATTAGAGCAACCCAAACATTTAATATTTAATTATCAAAAGGTAAACTTAATTCACATGCCAACAAATTATGATTCCCGCACCTCTTAACATTTCCTTGATAAAATTCAAGATTGTTGCATCATCAATTACAAATTGAGTGTATATTTCCTGTGCTTGGCAAGTCTACATCATTAGTTAAATACTTAAGGAAAACAGATCTACAATACAAAGCGGGAGCTTATGGCTAAATTGACTTAAATGACTAGCGGAGATCCGACGATGCCATGAAAAGAGAGGACATTAGAGAGGACGATGGAGGCAAACTGGGGAAGTATCGACGCCAGTGACGGAGAGCCATTAAAGTAGGTCGTGGTTCGCCGACGTCATGTGGACTAACAACAAAACTAGAGCAGTATCTATGGCTAGTTATGGCGGTGGTGGTTGAGGACGCCGCCGGTGTAGGTGGCCGCCGATTGTTGGTGGTCTGATTCGAGTATGTTAATGTTAAGTGGTAAAGGCTGATAAAGAAGAAGGAGAGAGAGGGGGTTAGTGGTTGAATAATTAATAACCTGGGCCTTTCATTTTGACTTAAATCCAAAGGCAATTATTGAGTTCGTACAGTTCGCACCGTACTTTAGTTCGCACGGGATCCCGCTCCTTTATATATATATATATATATATATATATATATAAGATCCGGTGAGTCTACCTAAATATTTGAGTCCGTAATTCCAGCCTACAATATCACGGATTACACAAAACAATGTCACTGGTTATACTAAACAGTATCACGAAAAAAAAAAAAAAAAGCAGCACAAAAGGGTTAAAAATATTTTATGCCATACTTACTCGTCGTTGACGAAGACCACCCTCCCACCAATAACGACGACATATCTAAGTACCTAGATGACACAAATAAATATTTATCCGTCACCGCCGTCACCCATTCTTAATCCATGTTTTATTTTAAATCTTTATATACCTCCACCCTTCCACATTACTCATGATCTTACTCGGAGCTCACACCGCCCTAATTACAACAAAATTTGTCAAAATTAGGGTATCATCGTCGGCTATGAAGAAAAATGTCGGAGGCTAAGGTGCTTACTAGAGAGGAAATAAGATAAAAGAAGCTATATACAATAAACTTCTATAAAACACCGATAATAGTGACTTTCCGGCATGAAAGGGCGAGAGAATAATGGTGTTTGTCGGAGCTTTGGTAGTGGAATCAATTGGTGTGAAAAAAAAGTTAGTAATAGTGCGCGAAAAAGTGGTTCAGTGGTGTGATATTGTATAGTATATCCCGTAATATTGTTTATTATAAGTTTTGATATTGTATTATGGACTCATGGACTAAAAAAGATAGGATGGACTCACGTTATCCTAATTCTATATATATATATATATATATATATATATATATATATATATATATATATATATATATAGATAGATAGGTTCTTGTGAGTCCACCATTTTTGTTGAGTCCATGAGTCCTCATCCTAGCCATTGGATGAGGGAGATGGATGGATGAGATTGTAGAGACAAAAACACACTTAACACTAATCATTTACCTATGCACTAATTAATTAACTTTCTCTCTCTAGCCTTTAATTAATCACTTTTGAGCACTTTTGAGCTGCTGAGATTTATGAGTGTAACTTTGATGCTTGCGAGTGTAACTCTAATGTTTTAGAGTGTAACTTTAACTTTTTCTGGCGGTTTGTATGTAAAAATTTGAATTTAAACAATTTTAACACCTTACGAGTGTAACTTTGATGCTTTTCGAGTGTAACTTTGATGCTTTTCGAGTGTAACTTTGATGCTTTTCGAGTGTAACTTTAATATTTTCGAGCGTAACTTTAAATTTTGATGACGGTTTTGCATATAATAATTTGAATATATATATATATATATATATATAATTTTAACATTCTACAAGTGTAACTTTGCTGATTTTCGAGTGTAACTTTAATTTTTTTAAGACGGTTTTGTATATAAAAATTTGAATTTATATAATTTTAACATTTTACAAGTGTAACTTTGATGATTTACGAGTCTAACTCTAACATTTTACGAGTGTAAGTTTAGTAATTTTATGTCATTTTGAGTGGAATTTTTTAAATTTTATTACATGTTGAATTTATGTAATTTACTATAAATTTATGAGTGTAACTTTAGTCCTCTATGAGTGTAACTGTAATCCTTTATGAGTGTAACTGTAGTCCTTTATGAGTGTAACTGTAGTCCTCTAAGAATGTAACTGTAATACTTTATGAGTGTAACTGTAGTCCTCTATGAGTGTAACTGTAATCCGACCACCACAAACCAACCCACACTCACAAAAAATGTAGATCTAGGAAAAAAAATGAAAACAAGAGTAAAAACTAAAAAAAGAAACAGATCAGACATCAACAAGTGTAACTTTTAAGGTCATTTTGTGTTACTTTAATAGTGTTACTTTAATAAATACTGTGTGTTACTTTAATAGGTGATATATGTGACTTTAATAAATAAAATGTGTAACTTTAATAGACGATATATGTGGCTTTAATAAATAAAATGTGTAACTTTAGAAGACGACATATGTGACTTTAATAAATAAAATGTGTAACTTTAATAGATGATATATGTGACTTTAATAAATAAAATGTGTAACTTTAATAGAGCATTTGTCACTTGACACCCCTTTTTCAGATCTAGAATTAAAAAAAAGACATTTTATTTATTAAAGTCACATATATCGTCTATTAAAGTTAGACACTTTAATAAAATGTGTAACTTTAAAAGAAACAAATAATAAAAAATAGAAGAAGAGAGGAATGAGAACAAAAAAACGACTAGATCATAAAAGAATAAAATAAAATGAACAAAAGAAAAAGAAAAACTGAAAACCGCACACAAGATTCACCATCAATCAACACAAAACTACCTCAAAGAAGGAGGTAACAACCAAAAGATCTGAAAAAGAAAAAAGGAAAGGAGAAGAAAAGGAGTAGCAGAGGAGGCAGTGGCCTGAGGAGGACACGCTGGCCGGAGGAGGTAGGGACGGCGGAGGAGGCGCTGGCCGGAGGAGGTATGGACACCTCAACCCTGCTCCAGATCTGACAAAACAACCCTATCACCGTCAACCAGTCCGCCCTCCACCCGACAACAACAACAACCCCCAACAACCGTAAAATAAAAACCCACGAAACTTCCTAGATCTGGAAAAAAAATAAAAAAAAATAAAAAAGAAAGAAGAAGAAGTGCAGGCGGCAACCGCGACAGAGGAGGAGAGAATGAGGGAGGAGGAGGGGAGTGGTAGGGGACGGGGTGGTGTGTGGCAGAGAGGTGTGTGGGTGGTTAGTGGCGCGAGAGGGGGCAAGGAGGTGTGTGTCGCAAATCCGGCGGTGGGGGGGGGTCGGGTGGAGGGCTATCGGTGGTGTTGGTTTCAGGTGGTGGTGGTGGGACGGTGGTTGTGAGTGAGAAGGATGAGGAGGATTTATTTGGATTTTGATTTATTTGGGTTTTAGAGAGAGGGGGGTGAAGGATATTATGTGAGATGAGAGAGAAAGAGTTGAGTGGAAAATGTTATATATTGAATTAGGGTGTGATTAGTGCTTAATTAGTGAGGATGAGAGAGAGTGGAAAATTAACCCATTAATAACCTTTTGGGAGCACCAATCTCAGTCATCCATCTTCCACTCAACTCATTAATCACCCATTAATCACCTTATCCAATGGCTCTAAAGAGGACTCAAGGACTCTAAGGGAAAGGGTGGACTCAATTGACCCTTCATATATATATATATATATATATATATATATATATATATATATATATATAGAATTGGGATCCGGTGAGAACCACTAAGATAATGAGAACCGTGAGAACTCCGCCTTACAAAATTTATTATTAAAAAATAAGGACATATTTGGGTTCGGCATCGAATTTTATGGGTAGATAACATACATCTTGATCGAAAAAATATAAGTTACTGACGGAAATTGAGGTGAAATACGATTTATTAAATTTCATGCACCTAGTAGTCTGTTTCATGCATCTAACAGTTTTCATGCACCTGGTGCTCATTTTAATGCATCTAGAGCCCGTAATTTTCATGCACCTAGTAACTGTTTTCATGCATGTAGCAAATTTCGTGCACCTACTGCTCGTTTTCACGCATTTAGAGTAATTTTAGTGTACAAATTAAATTTATGTACATTAAGTACATATTTTTTAATATAATCAATAAATTTTGTACAGTTACTGCAAATATTTTACTTGAATAAACTAAACTAATGGTAAATGATCCAACAAAACTTTCGAAACAAGATTTGGTGGAGATTTAGTGAGGGTTCTCACGGTTCTCATTATGTGAGTGGTTCTCACCGGATCCTGACCCTATATATATATATATATATATATATATATATATATATATATATATAGAATTGGGATCCGGTGAGAACCACTAAGATAATGAGAACCGTGAGAACTCCGCCTTACAAAATTTATTTTTTAAAACTAACGAAATATTTGGATTCGGCGTAGAATATTATGGATAGATAACATATTTCTTGGCCGAAAATTAATAAGCTACTGACGGAAATCGAGTCGAAATAGATTTTACTCTTTTTAATGCACCTAGTACTCTGTTCCATGTATCTAATAATTTTCATGCACCTAGTACTCGTTTTCATGCATCTAGAGATAGTTATTTTCATGCACCTAGTAATTATTTTCATGCATGTAACAATTTCCATGTACCTAGTGCTCGTTTTCATGCATTTAGAGTAGTTTTATTTTGCCTAATTAAATTTATGTACATTAAGTACATATTTTTTAATATAATCAATAAATTTTTTTTACATACTACAAATATTTTGATTGAATAAACTAAACTAATTGTAAATGATCCATCAAAACTTTAGAAACAAGATTTTGTGGAGATTTAGTGAGAGTTCTCATGGTTCTCATTATGTTAGTGGTTCTCACCGGATCCCGACCCTATATATATATATATATATATATATATATATATATATATATATAATTGTCAACAAGTAAAATTAATTTTCTTCAATTGGGTCCTTATCACTCCAACCTAAACTCATCAATCTACGTTTCAAGTCACTAGCAAACACCACTTGTAATTTATTAATGAGGAAAAAATTCTACAGCAATTCCCCTTTGTTCTCTAAATACACATTGTTGAATAAATATTTACTCAACATATGCATTCAGAGAACATTAAAGGAATTGTTACCGAACTCTTTCCTCATTAATAAATCACAAGTTATGTGTTTACTACCTAAGTGACTTGAAACGTAGAAACACAGTCCCAAAACAGGGACTATTCAAAAATTACTCCTAACGAGTAATTTTGGAACGGATACTAAGTCAATATCCTATGTTAATTAAAGACAAACAAATGATTAAGACGGAGGGAGGAATTAACTAACAACAACAATAATTTCATCATCAAAAACAATAATGGCTACTATCCTAAGTCAATTAAAGACAAAGAAATGATTAAGACGGAGGGAGGAATTGAAATAAAGGTAAATATTTTACCTAATGATAAAAATAAGCAAGCACGATGAAAGGCAGCGGCGTCAAGTGACAGTGGTCGTCGGAGGAGGTAAGTAGTGGTGGTCGTCGTCGGATCTACAACAAAGAAATAAAGAAACTTACCAGGGAAATACAGTCAGTTGGTGATGGTAGTCGGAGGTGGTGGTAGCCGAGGTGTGGGTTGTCGAATTTGGGGATTTGGGGATTAGGTTTTTTAGGAAAAAATCGAATTGGGGGAATGAGGGAGACGATAGCCTGATTTTCTATTTAATGAAAATCCTGACGGAAATTCCTTCAGTTTTTCCGTCAGGATCTCGCGTCTTCGAAAAGCTTACTGACGGAAATTTCCGTCAGTACTGAAGTGATTCGTGACGGAATTTCCGTCACAGGATAGTTTGACAGAGGCTAATAAAGTTTGATGTGAGAATATGTACTGACGCAATTTCCGTCAGTATTTGCTGTTAGTTACGCAAATTCCGTCAGTGACCGTCAGTTAATTTTGCCGCCATTGACTTTAGTCAACGCGCCATTTGGCACTTACGGATACTGACGGAATTTTCGTTAGGAATAAATTTCCGTCAGGTTTCCGTCACAATTCTGTCAGTTTCCCAAAATTACTGACGGAGTATTTTTTCCGTCAGAAGGAACGTCGGTTTGCCGAGATATCCTTGTAGTGAACATATTATCAAACATACTCTCATGCTAAATGACACGCACTAGCATATGTAATCCGCAAGACATGACGAACTAGTCCACGGGATCACCGTTTCCCTGAACCGTATACGATAAACGTGTCGTATACCCAAGACTCTAATCCTCCCGTTATGACGACAACAATAAGGAAGTCCTAGTCTAAACCTGGCCAGAATCTCAGGATAAACCCTCCCGATTCGACACGCTATAAACCCTGGCATCCAAGACTCGGCCCTCCGGGTAAAGTCACCCGGAAGCGAGTACCCCATATTCGGCTAAACCCGCACTAAAGAAGCGGCAAGATTACAAGCATTATCCTCCGGATAAAGCCGCACGGAGATGAGGTCAATAATAAACAAGCAAGTACGCTACATGCAATGACACCACCTCGCAGAGATACAACATTTGACAGCCGGGTCGATCAACGCATAGCGTTCGTGATGTAGTGAGAGTAGTTGTGTAAGAAGGATGTCGATCTCAGGAACGGTTGTTGTTTAGAAGTGATCTAAAAGTCTACTAGAGTCTCTTGCAAGTCACAAAGTAATTATGGGTTTGGGTTTCTTGACTAAACTAATATAACAACAATTAAAAAGCAATTAAAAACGACGAAAGGAGTCTAAGACGAGAAAGATAATCAAATAAGAATCAGTAAAAGAAAGGTCTAGGATCGGTGGGTTCAAATGGGTAATTTGGGTTCTAGTGAGTCGGGTTCATTGTTAAAGGGTAGTCAAACTTGGGCGCGGTGGATTGAGACTCTCGTTCTTACAATCCCTCACATATACCGAACCAAGCTAACTCTCGCGTACACATGGTTGATATACCAACTATATGCAAATCCTAACATATTCCGAGGCTATCGATCTTACGGAAATGTATGATAAACATGAATCATGCAAGTTTGTCAAGCAAGCATTTCATCAAACATATGGTATGCAAAAGTTGGAAGAAAGACAATTAATAAACAAATCAACCCAACCAACAAAGATTAACCCTCATTAAAACCCATTATCCCCCACTAATCCTAGATTAACCACTACTCAATCATACTCAAGGGAAATTCAACATTTACTAAAGATTGTAAAAGGAAATCAACAACAACATTAAACATTTCTAAATAACAATAAGTAGATAACTGTTGGACCAATTTGATAGTTTTGATAATGACATGTGTTTATGTAATAATATGTTTTACTCGATATATCATATGCGTGTAATTGTGTGCTTTAGTCTTATTATAGCTAGCAACAATTATGAGAAGAAAGATCAAAGTTAGGCATAACTTTGATAAAGTCTATGAGACAAAGTTATAACAACTTCAGGAATAACTTTGGAAGTGAACATGGAAGTTATAGCTAACCAGGCATAACTTTAAACAAAATCGCTTCAAACAAGATCTACAGAAATCTACACAAGACTCGAGATGGAGGGTCTTTGTGATCAAGATGAAAAGATGATCCGTATACTGAAGATCTTTGTGAAGATTAGATAGTATAGGTTGTCATTCGGTAACTATTTCATTCGAGAGATTTTATGTTCAAAAGTTATAGCTTTAGTCTATGACTTTGGATGATAAAATATTGATGCATGATTTTGGAAATAAAATGTTTTGAAATGTTTTCAAAAGTGAAAGAGTATTTTTATATTTATCAATTATTTTAATAGAGAATATATTTATGAGATTCTATTGGTTAGTAATACAACTTATTGGTTGTCATGCTACCTAGGGTTTCTAATATATTCTATCTCAATTTGTTGTTAACCTAATTAGCCCTCCTAGTGGTTGAGCCATCTAGGGTTTCGTGAAACCTAGTTTGTACCACCTAGGGATTCGTGCTCCTAGGGTTTCGTGATCTAGGAATCCGGCCTCCATAGGTTTGTTTCCTTAGTTTACCTAATCTAGGATTCTACTATATCTTTACAACAATATTTTGAGATATCAAGATAAATATATTTCTTTAAGATAAACCAAATAATATTTTGAGATAAAGATATTTCTAAAAGATAAGCAAATATTATTTTATGGTAAGATAAATATCTTTATTAAATATTATACTAGGGTTTTAGATCTACTATGATTCTTCTTCTATAAATACTCATTCACATACTACTCTTTATTTGACACGACATACACGAAACACAACATATCACACGGCATATTATTTTACTTGTGTTGATTTTCCAAAATCGTTTTAAAGCAAACCTTTGAGCAAATATTTATTATTTTTAGAGTTTGTTTTTAAAAGAGTCGTGCATCAATTATTATCAATCGCTTGAGTGAAATACGTTATTGGATAATAGTACATCATTATAAGCTTACAATTCTTTACCGGGAATTTGTGTGAGTTATATTGTACTTTCTTATTAGCGTAAGATAGTATAGAGTATTTAGCGATACTCACCTTGAGTTATAATCATAGTGTTGATTATACGAGTGGGTTGGTAATTTTTGTAATCCGTAGAAAGGTACTAAAAATTATTAATCGAGACTAGTGGACGTAGGTTTCAACGTGTGAAACTGAACCACTTCAAAAATCGTGTGCCTCTCTCTTATCTCTTTACTTTTCGTTATTTCGTTATTCGCGCTTACTTTGATTAATTAATTAGTTGATTTTAATTCATAAGATCAAATAATTAATTACATATCATCTAAATCGAAAAAGTGGGGCTAGTTTTTAATACTCAATTCACCCCCCCTCTTTCGTATTCGATCAATAGACTCTACAATTGGTATCAGAGCCTCGTGCTCTTGATTGCCTTACCGCAAGGAGTCTGATCCATTTATCTTTTTATTTTTATTTATTTTCCGCTGCATTTAATTTTATTTTAATGGATTCCAAACATCTGAAGTGTCCCGTATTCGATGGAAAGAACTACAGTTTATGGAAAAATATGATGACCCATTTCATAAAGGGTAACGATTGGGAGTGTTGGCTAATCATTAAGAATGGTCCTAATAAGATCATGCTTGGAACGGCCCCTGGCACTTCCATCGAAAAGAAAGAAGATGACTATGTTGAGGCAGATTATAAGAAAGCTGAGAAAAATTCAAAGGCTATTAGTCTGTTGCAAAACGGCATGACCCATACTGAATTTGATCGTTTTTCATCTAGTTCTACTGCCAAGGAAATATGGGATGGTCTTGAGTTAGCTTATGAGGGGACAACTGTTGTCAAAAAGCAACGCATAGCTCTACTTATGCGAAAATACGAATTGTTCTCCATGGAACAAAATGAATCGCTTGACAGCATGTCTACTCGCTTCTCCAGTAGCATTAATGAATTGAAAAATCTTGGAAAAACTTTTGACTCCGAGGAAATTGCCAGGAAGATCCTTAGAAGTCTATCTAAACGATGGAGACCTAAGGTGACGGTAATTGAGGAATGTAAAGATCTATCTAACCTATCTTATCAAGAGCTACTTGGAACCCTAATGGCTCATGAGATTACTCTTGATGAATATGCGGCAAATGATAGTAATAGCAAGAAGGTGGCTTTACAGGCCGAATCTAGTGAAAGACAAGATTCGGATCTTGAAGATGAAACAGTGTTATTTGCTAGACGTTTTAAGAAAAAGTTCTTTAATAAACCACAAGGGAAAACGTTTAACAACAACACCAACAAATCTTACAAGAAGCCAATTGAGCCAAAAGGGTCTCTTTCAAGTCGTGGTTGCTTCAAATGTGGGGATAATGATCATATGATCAAAGACTGCCCCACATGGAAGAAAATCAAAGACAAAAATCAACGAGACAAAACCAAGAAGGAATTCAAGCAAGTGATGATGGCTTATTGCTGGGGAGATCTTGACACAGAGGACGACGAGTCAGAGGAAGAGGAAGTCGCCAACTTGTGTCTAAGCAACGTCAGTCTTGACCTAATTTCTTACAGTGACAATGAAAGCGAATCCGAGATGTGTCTTGTTGGCAACTCAGATTCAGAACCAGACTCAGAAGATGACGAAGAGGTTAGTCATCTTGAACTTAAAAAGCAAGTTAAGAATTTATCTAAGAAGTCTTTAATTAAGTATTTTGAAGAAGCCTTAGATCATTGTCATGAACAGAGTCTTGAATTAAAAGATCTTAAAGAACAAATTCTTGATATTGCTGAGGAAAACCAACTTCTAAAGGCCAAAGCTAAAAAGCTCAAGTCTAAAGTTATGGCAACTTCAGCCATAACTTCAGACAAGACAAATGTTGAGAAAGAAGCTCTTGAGTCTAAAGTTATAGCTAATGAAGCTATAATCTCAGAGTTGAAGCTCAACATTAAGCACCTTCAAGCCAAAGTTATAGCTAATGAAGCTATAACTTTAGAATTGAAGAAAGCCAATGAGCTTTTACAATCTCAAGCTGAGGCGAAGGAAGTTGTTATTCTTGATCATGAGAAAGTAAACTCTTTTCTTTCTCAGCAATTGAAAGAATTGAAGGCTGAATTCTCCCAAGCCAAAAGTCAACATAATGAGGAGAAACTTATCTTGAACAAACGTTTCAATGATTTTCGTGAAAATTTCAAAAAGAACAATCCCTCCAAAGACTCGAATGTAAATCATTCGTCGTGTGAAAAAGAAATTCAGTCTTTGAAGGAATTGCTCCTACATGCACGAAAAGTCCATGATAAGTGGGAAGGAAGTCAAAAGGTCTTAGACTTCCTTACCGAACATTCTAATAATAACATGAAGAAAGGTCTTGGTCATGAATGCTATAGTCGTAGAGACCATGATAAGTGCAAATCCACTCCTTCTGACCGTGATTTCAGAAGAAGGAAGTACGTCAATCTTTCAGAATATCTGATTTGCAATTATTGTGGTCACAACGGCCATGTTAAAGATAATTGTGTTAAATATGTTAATGACAACAAAAATCAAACTGATTTTGTGAAAGAGCATGACGTGTCTAGTGTTAATGAGTCTGAACCTGAATCTCAACGTGATGAGATTAGAAACAATGAGTTCAGGTGGTTTTATGACATGGCTTTCGATTACACATCTGTTCCTTCAAAATCTAAACCTTATGTGAATCAGAAGCAGTCATCTAAACCTACAGTGCGTCGTAACAACAATCAATATAATAAACCTAGCAAACCCTATCCTAAGAAGAAAAGAATTGTCAAACAGGTATGGGTTAGGAAGGATCAAATATATAGAGTCACTAACCATAAAGGACCCAACTTAGCGTGGGTACCTAAAAGCTGTATTTGATTCTCTTGCAGGTAATAGTGAAAGAAAACAATCTATGGTATCTCGACAGTGGATGTTCGAGACACATGACTGGAAACAAGAATCTATTTCTTTCACTAGAACCCTTCAATGGTGGCAAGGTCACCTTTGGAGACAATAAGAAGGGTAACATAATCAGTGTAGGTAAGATTGGTATATCTTCTTCACATGCTATCAATAACGTATATCTGGTAGATGGCCTTAAGCATAACTTGCTAAGTATCTCTCAACTATGTGACAAAGGCAACAAAGTCGTTTTCCATTCAAATGTTTGTCGTATCATAGTTGAAGGTACTAGTAACGTTATCTTAGAAGGTCTACGTAAACGGAACGTGTATATGATTGATTTAAACAAAGTCACTACAAGTTCCTTTACGTGCATGAAAGTCACTGTGGATGATTCATGCTTGTGGCACAAGAGGTTCGCACACATCAGTCCAACGATTTTAAAGAAACTCAAGTCTTGGGATTTAGTTGAGGGTTTACCCTCAATCAAATTCGAACAAGAAAAGATGTGTGACTCATGTGCCCGTTGTAAACAAGTTAGATCTTCATTCAAACCGAAACGAGTAGTAAGTACAGAGCGTCCACTTGAGTTGTTACACATGGATCTATGTGGACCTATGAAAGTTAGAAGCCGCGGTGGATCAAGGTACGTATTCGTCCTAGTCGACGACTACTCCAGGTATGTATGGCCTATCTTTCTATTTACTAAAGATGAAACTTTCGATGAGTTTGTAGTACTAATGAAGCTCGCCCAAAACCAGTATGATAAAAAGTTAGTTTCCATTCGTACGGATCATGGCACCGAATTTGATAATCAAGCTTTTATAGAATATTGTAGGGAGAATGGTGTAGGACATAACTTTTCTGCACCACGAACCCCAAAACAAAATGGTGTCGTGGAACGTATGAATAGAACATTAGAGGACATGGCCCGCACTATGCTTTTGTGT
The DNA here is from genome assembly GCA_022085475.1 of Heliosperma pusillum. NCBI lineage: Eukaryota > Viridiplantae > Streptophyta > Magnoliopsida > Caryophyllales > Caryophyllaceae > Heliosperma > Heliosperma pusillum. Next base: position 62,555 of record JAIUZE010003935.1, read on the forward strand.
AGTGGCCTTCCTAAGAGCTTTTGGGCAGAAGCCATAAGTACTGCATGCTATGTGCACAATAGAGCTATGATTAGACCTATTCTTAAAAAGACTCCCTATGAACTTTAAAGAGGGAGAAAACCCAATATAGCTCACCTTCGTTGCTTCGGTAGTAAATGTTTTGTCCATAATAATGGAAAAAGTAATTTGAGCAAATTTGATCCACGAAGTGACGAAGCTGTGTTT
>JAIUZE010003936.1:0-87097 GCA_022085475.1 Heliosperma pusillum
ATAAATAGTAACTTCATTTTAGAGTTAACTCACGCACAAACCTCTAATATTCACCTACAAATCTTTCCACAAATCAGTCTTACTTTTTTTTTCTTCTTCCAATTCCCATGGCCAATCAAGCAAATAATCAAATTGCTCACTTAACTAGGGAGCTCGCCTATGAACGAAAAGTTCACATTAGTGATAATATGGAAACTCGATTTTTTTCTTGCTATGTTATATGTGATAGATAATCCGAAAATAATAGAGAAAACTATTTGGAATTCTCCTTTGAATCTAACAAACGTTGGGTATATGTATAAGGAGGAATTCAACGCAAAGTTTTCGACATCACTACCGGATGAGGAATTGAAGTGGCGACAAGTGGGGGACAATGAATACCTTCCTATGCCTATGCCCAATCCAACAATCGTTCGGGTTGAAGATGATGATAATCTTGACGTTCCTAGAACTCCTCCTCTGACGCATGCTCTATGAAGGTCTAGAGGACGATATGCACTACAAGGAAATATTGTTCGACGTCTAGAATTTGGCAATTAGTCAAATTATTAGTCTAAATATTTTAATAATAATTCCTATCATTAGTTTTTAATTTTAGGTTGTTTCATAAGTTTCATTATTCGTCTGTTTAATATTTTTTTTAGTTTCGAATTTAGCAGTGTATTTTATTTTATTGAATAAATAAATTCGTGTTTTGGTTCGATTTAATTTTTTTATCATTGTATTTTATTTATTAGAAATTTACACACAAATAAGAAAATACTAAACGGAAACAATTAAATTCCGAAATCAATATACTATACAAAAATAAAACGAAGTTCATGATCATTCCCAAATTATAGCCTTAATAGGAGGCACTAATTTGTTTTCTTAATGGAGTGGTGGATCATTTGAATTTTAAATTTAACATTGGCGTAAAATTGATAAAATTAATCATAATTTGAAAATATTAACTTTAACTTAATTTGAATTTTTTCAAATTATTTAAAACGGTTAGTCTATTCAATTTGATTTTTCCATTAGTAAATGTCAAATTGAAACTTAAAATCATAACATTGATGATTTGAGTTATTGAAACTTGATTTTATTCGAATTTATTTAATATTAGGTTTGTCGTTTGAGATTTACACCATTATCGCCAAACTAGATATTTTGAATATAACCATTGGCGTCAAACTTGATTCGGGGTTTGGCGTTTGAATATAGGTTTGGATTTTGGGGGTTAGTTTATTTAGGGTTTAGGGTTCAGTATTTAAGGTTTAGGGTTTAGGGTTTAGGGTTTAGGGTTTCAGATTTAAGGTTTAGGGTTTAAGGTTTAGTAATTTATGTAAATGGATACTTAGTTATATCATATTATAGTTTAAACCCGACTTATTATGTAAATGGATACATAGTTATATCAGATCATAGCTTAAACCCGACTTATTATGTAAATGGATACTTAGTTATATCAGACCATAGCTTAAACCCGGCTTATTATGTAAATGGATACTTAGTTATATCGGATCATAACTTAAACCCGACTTATTATGTAAATGGATACTTAGTTATATCGGATCATAACTTAAACCCGACTTATTATGTAAATGGATACTTAGTTATGTCGGATCATAACTTAAACTCGACTTATTATGTAAATGGATACTTAGTTGTATCGGATCATAGCTAAAACCCGACTTACTATGTAAATGTATACTTAGTTATATCGGATCATAGCTTAAACCCGACTTATTATGTAAATGGATACATAGTTATATCCGATCATAGCTTAAACCCGACTTATTATGTAAATGGATACTTTGTTATATCGGATCATAGCTTAAACCCGACTTATTATGTCATTGGATACTTAGTTATATCAGATCATAGCTTAAACCTAACTTATTATGTAAATGGATACTTAGTTATATTGGATCATAGCTTAAACCCGACTTATTATGTAAATAGATACTTAGTTATATGGGAAACTAAACTTAAGTAAACTAGATTTATGGTCAATTCAATTTAAAAAAAAAACTAAACTTAAGTAAACTAGATTTATAGTCAATTTAATTTTTTTAAAAAAAACTAAACTTAAGTACACTAGAATTATAGTCAATTTATTTAAAAAAAAAAAAACTAAACTCAAGTACAGTAGAATTATAGTCCATTTTATAGAAAACCCTAGAAGATCAAGTTAGGCACGCCTAACTTATTTGAAAAAAAAAATCAACCACTATAAAACCTAACAACGGACCATTTACCCTATCATCTTAGAAAACCTAATTTATAACTTCTACTCGTTTCTTCCAATAACCTCTTCACTCACCAACTCCTTACTATCCTACTATCAACGGTTAAACAAGTTGAAGATGGAGGCGTTGATTGGTCCATTTTCCAGCGTCCAAAAAGGGTCAATCCAGTCCGTCAGACAATTACGAAATTAAAAAAACCGCCTCCCATAAAAGGGACTGACGAATCTTCCTTCGCTTTTAAGGTAGGTGCATGCAACGATTATTTGGTGTCGTTGTATATCATTCCTAGGTGCGGATCATGGCAGAAAATTCATATGACGCGAGTATACAAGACTTGGGCGTATGGTTGGGCGCAATGTAAGAAGGTTGTCGAGTTGAAGGAAAAGAAAGTTGGAGGGAAATATTGTCCATGAGTATGGTAAAACGTTTATAATATGTTGTTAATGTTTAATCTAGTGTTTGTGGTTCTTAGGATTGTAATCGTATCTTAGTTTTAAAGTTTGTTAGTATAAGTACTAATTACGATAATCGTATCTTAGTGTTTGTGGTTCTTTGTATTTACGATAATCGTGTATGTTTAATCGATTATGAACTATATGTAATCGTTTATGAACTATTAATTAGTGTCTTTGTTGTTAATGTTTAATCGTTTATGAACTATATATAATCGGATTTGCATGTGTGTATAATTCCATTAATTTCCAGATTACCGTCTACAATCGCGGATTTGCATATATTTATAATCGGATTTGCATGTGTTTAAAGTCGTTCATTTGTCATTGTAAGTAATAGTAATGCCCCTGATGAGGGATTTGTCGCGGACCCCTCGACCAAACAAAACTTATAATGCTCAATACCAAAATAATTAATGTAGTAGGGTAAGGAGGTCGAACCACAAGGATGGTGATTAAGGCTCTAAGGTAAGTTGGTCGAATTCTAGTTCAATTCTAGCTAGAAGCAATTTGGAGGAGAGTAAAACTAACTAAGTCTAACAAATGAGCAAATATGAGATTTAAAACAAGAATTAAGAAAACTAAGGCAAATGGGTTCACTAATGAGGTTGGGGTTGAATATGGTAGAAGGTAAAGTCGGTCTAGGGATAGGTAATGGTAGATCTCCACCTCTCGGTGAAAGACGGTTCCTTGCCTAGGTTCAGTCGGATTCTCGCCCTTCCTCCCCCAAGGCTCCTATGGGCACACACAAACAACAAACATGCCAAGCTCTCGCTTAGGCTAGTAACAGGATGAGAGAAAGCATGAATTACTCATTCTAGCATTTCCACAAACACATGGTGTGCACAAAATATAGGAATTACCAAAAGACTAGAATTTTACAATCAAAACCCCATTCTAACCCCAAGAACCTACAAAAGATCCCTCATCTACCCTAGAAGGGCACTACTCACACATATTGATGAAGGAAATCATTAAAGATGGATACTTTGATAACAAATAAACAAGAGAAGACATATTCAACATGTAAACTAATCAAATAAATAAGAAAGAGCAACTAAATGACAAGTAAATGAAATAAAGATGAGAAATTACCAAACCTGTAACAAACGATGAGAACTTGAATTAATAATGGAAGAAAGAGTCTCCTCTTGTCTTCAAATTACAACCCAAATCTTCACTAATAACTAAGAGAAAGACTAGAACTAACAATAACTAACAAGGAAATTGAGTAATTATCACTAATTAAGAAGGATTAAAGTTCTAATTAGGGAAATGTTTCTCACTAATTACTAGGGTTCTTGTGTCTAGGGTTGTGTGTCTAAAATGAATTAAGAGAGGGGTATATATAGGTTGGTGGGATTAAGGGTTCAAAATAAGAAGGGATGCAAATGCGGACAATGGGTCCCAGTCAGCCGGCTGGCTGCCGGTGGCCTGGACCGGCTGGGGCTCTCTGACTCAAATTTGAGTTTTTGTCGAGTGAAAAAGGTCCCAGCCGGCTGGCCGGCTGCCGGTGGCCTACCTGGCTGGGACGCTCTTCTTCCTTTCTTCACCTTCTTCTTCATGTGTGTTCCCCCAGCCGGTCTGGCCGGCCGCCGGTGGTCTGGACCGGCTGGAGCCCCTGCTTTTCTTCCAACTTTTTGAGTTTTGTTTGAGGTTGCGGAGTGCCCAACCGGCCGGCCGGCTGCCGGTGGCCTACCCGGCTGGGACTCTTTTTCCTCCTCCTCCTCTTCTTTTCTTCATTTCTTTTAATCTTTCTTCTTCTTCTTTTATTTCTTCTCTTCCTTATTTGCTTAGTGACGGTTTCTTGCTTCTCATCCCGTCTCACACTTCTTTTGGCATGTTTCCTATAAAATGAGACAGGAATTCATGATATGAAAGCAAAGCGTGATAATAAACAAAATGCAATAAAATCGACGCTAAAACGCATTAAATAAGGTCGAAATAGAATAGTATAAAGAGGGGAATCGGTCTAAATATATTATATATCAAACCTCCCCACACTTAAACATTACTCGTCTCCGAGTAAGTAAGTGAGCAAAAACGAGACCCTTATTTAATTAAGCTAACTAAACTAATACTACTATCCGATGAAAGGCAATTGACGGGCCTTCTCCGTCCCTTCAAATCACAACGAAGTACAATGAGGTATGTACTTCCTTGCAAGGCAAGTGGGGGCTTGCGGAAAATATAGATGCATCCAAGATTAAGCACGTAAACGATATAAAAGATGCATCAACCAAAAGAACAACCACTTTCCTCATCTAAGCGGTTGAGTTTCGTTTTAAAAAAACAAAGGTCTAGTTTGGGAGATCCCATCTCAAAGTCTCAAAGAGGTGTCAACCCCTTAATCATGGCTCAAGCAACCCGAGTATGACCCCCAAATGCCAATAAAACGAATTCAAAGGCGGGAAATAGAGAAGCAAAGTCAACCGTATAAAACCAACACGACACGACTCAAGATTCAACCAAATGTGGTTGTCGAAGCAAATCTGGTGGGTAATGTTGCTAAATGGGTTTTGGATACTGGTGCTTCTAGACACCTCTGTGTTGCATAAGGGGTTATTTGCTGAGTTCGAAGAGGTAGCTGATGGGGAATGTGTCTACATGGGTAATTCTTCATCTGCAATGATCACAGGCAAAGGCAAGATCTTTCTCAAACTCACCTCGGGGAAAACACTTGCTTTAACTAATGTTTTGTATGTTCCCTCATTGCGTCGAAACCTCGTGTCTGGTGCTTTATTGAACAAAGCTGGTTTGAAGCTTGTTTTTGAAGCTGACAAGGTTGTAATGTCGCGTAATGGGGATTTTGTGGGCAAGGGTTATCTCTCTGGGGGTTTATTTGTTTTGAACTCTGATTCAGTTTTTAATAATATTGCATCTACTTCTGCTTATATCGCTGAGTCTATTGATGTTTGGCATGGTAGATTAGGTCATGTGAATGTTGACTATATTAAAAAACTTAGAACAATGAGTTTAATTCCGAGTTTAACCAGTAAAGAATTCTCGAAATGTGCTAGCTGCGTCGAGGCTAAATTCACAAAGAAACCTAGTAAACCTGTTAAAACTAGGAATACGAGTCTTCTTGAATTAATTCACACCGACCTAGCTGATTTTAAAAGCACTGCGAGTAGAGGCGGTAAAAATTACTACATCACTTTTATAGACGACTGTTCGAGATACACTAGAGTCTATTTGCTTAGGACTAAAGATGAGGCTGAACAATCGTTTATAACGTTTAAAAATGAAGTCGAAAATCAACTCGATAGAAAAATCAAAAGGGTAAGGTCTGACAGAGGAGGCGAGTACGGGTCTAACTTTTTAATCGATTTCTGTGCGAAAAATGGATTAATTCATGAGTCTAGTCCACCTTACTTACCTCAGTCTAATGGAGTAGCTGAACGAAAAAATAGAACATTAAAAGAAATGATGAATGCTATGCTTTTAAGTTCTGGTCTTTCTGACGATATGTGGGGGGAAGCAATTTTATCGGCTTGTCATATTCTTAACCGTGTACCTCATAAGAAAATTGATAAGACACCCTACGAGATTTGGAAGGGCTATCCTCCTAACCTGAGCTTTCTTAGGGTATGGGGGTGTTTGGCTAAAGTAGGCCTACCTGATTTAGGAGACCTACCGTTGGACCAAGAACCTATGATTGTGTGTTTATTGGTTATGCTCAAAATAGCTCTGCTTATCGATTCATGTCTTTGAATGATCGTTCTATATCTGAAGCTAGAGATGCTGAATTTTTTGAGCATGTTTTTCCATTAAAGAAGAATGTTGTATCATCTCCTAGTTTACCTATTGCATCTACTGATCTGTCTTCACATGCTAGTAGTAGCACTTCTATTGATCATACTGTTGAACCTAGAAGAAGTAAGAGACCTAGATGTGCAAGAAATTTTGGTGATGATTTTGTTACAACTTTTCTGTCTGAGCATGGTTACACTGTTTGTGCTAGTGATGAATTTGTTTCAGCTTTTTTAATAGAAGATGATCCAAAAACGTATAGTGAGGCAATGAAATCAATTGATGCTAATTTTTGGAAAGATGCTATTAAAAGTGAACTTGATTCTATTGTGTCTAATCAGACTTGGGTGTTGACTGATTTACCTAAAGGTAGTAAACCCATCAGTAGTAAATGGATTTTTAAAAAGAAAATGAGACCTGACGGTACAATAGAAAGGTTCAAAGCTAGACTTGTGGTTAGAGGTTTTACACAAAAGAAAGATATTGATTATTTTGATACTTATTCTCCTGTGACTAAAATATCGACTATAAGAACTCTTGTCGCCGTAGCTGCCATTCATAACTTAATTATACATCAAATGGATGTAAAAACTGCTTTCTTAAATGGTGAACTAAGGGAAGAGATCTATATGTCGCAACCAGAGGGTTTTGTGGTTAAGGGTCAAGAGAATAAAGTGTGTAAACTGAACAAATCACTTTATGGTCTGAAACAAGCACCTAAACAGTGGTATGAGAAATTTAACAACACTTTGGTGAGTAATGGCTATATGGTTAACAACTCTGATTCATGTGTGTATTCCAAAATGATAGAATCTGATTGTGTGATTATATGCCTATATGTTGATGACATGTTAATACTTGGTAATAATTTGGATGTGGTAATTAAAACCAAAGAATTTTTGTCATCAAAATTTGATATGAAGGACTTAGGAGAAGCTGATGTTATTCTAGGAGTTAAGGTTATCCGAAACTCAAATGGAATTTCTTTAAGTCAGTCTCACAATGTGGAAAAAGTGTTGAAAACGTTTAACTGCTTTGATGTTGTATCTGCTAGAACTTCCTATGATGCTAGTATACCTCTGTGTAAAAACTTGGGTAAGAGTGTTTCCCAAGAAGAGTATGCTAAAATTCTTGTTAGTGTGATGTTTCTTATTAACTGTACTCGACCAGATATTGCTTATGTTGTTAGTGGGCTGAGTCGTTATACTCATAACCCCAGTAATGAACATTGGACTGCTCTTCGTCGTTTACTAAAATACCTAAAAGGAACAGCTGATCTTTTTTTGCATTATAGTAAATTTCCTGCTGTGTTAGAAGGATATTGTGATGCGAATTGGGTGTCAGGTAACGATGAGATTTTTTCAACTAGTGGTTATGTCTTCACCATGGGTGGAGGTGCTATATCGTGGAAGTCTTCTAAACAGACTTGTATTGCACGCTCTACCATGGAATCGGAGTTCATATATAGCTCTTGAGTTGGCAGGTCAAGAGGTTGATTAGTTGAAAAACCTACTAGCAGATGTACCTGTGTGGGGAGGACGGCAGACTCCGATCTCCTTGCATTGTGATTCACAAGCAGCCATTGATGTTGCTAAGAATAGTGTTTATAATGCGAAAAAACGACACATCAGAATCAGGCACGCTGCAGTTAAACAACTCCTTGAAAATGGAGTGATCGCTTTGGACTATGTGAGGTCCGAAAGCAATCTTGCTGGTCCCCTTACTAAGGGGTTGACTAGGAGACTAGTCGCTGACACGTCGAGGGGAATGTTGCTAAAGTCCTTAAGTCAAGTTAAAGAGTGACACTTGACTAGGTCTAAAGTTCTGTTCCAATTGTGTTGTATGATTCATAGCCTTAACGGCGGTGCTTTTGAGACGCACTTGATGAATTGTACGCCAGGTTGAACTTGTGTTCTTAATGGCTCGTGTGAGAAGTGCTATTGAGAAAGCACTTGAGCCACCTACGTAGGTGTGATGATCATAAGACTATGAGAAGTCTTTTGAACACACCTATTAGTACCAAGGTAAACGCATAGCCTCTAAAAGGCACGTTGCACGATGAAATCGCGGAATGATCATAATTTAAAGGTATGATATGTGTTGGGGGGGGGGGGGGTATCAACCAAAGTTCAGTTAGGAATTCAAATCGCAAGATATTCTCTCGCTGTAAGTAAGTTGTTTCCTCATTTCACTAAAGTGTCAATTCAAATCGAAAGATATTGATACTTAAGTATATAATCCTTCCTTTACCTATGAATTCTTCTTTCTCTGTCTCTGGCGCCCCTAGTGGGGGATTGTTGAAAATAGGGGCTCTATGCCTCTTGTGTGTTTTTTTTCCAGTTGTCCCACATTGGTAGTGAGTGGTATACTTTATGTGTTTATATAACACCCTTTACCGTACCATACCATATCACTAGTGGGTTAAGGGGGTCTTTTGTAGAGACTATGCGAGGTGCTTAATCACGCGCGCGCGCGCGTGCCCGTGCCCGGCCTGGTTCCGGATCCGGGATCCGGGATTTGGCAATCGCCTGCGGCGGGCTATGCCTCTGACTTCAGTTTATACTCACAGCAACAACACAAACTCTTCTCTTCCCCTCTCTGCTTCTCTATATTTTTCTGGGTAAAGTACTAAGATCTTTCCAGGCTTGTCAGTCTCGAGTGGGCGAGTCTCAAAGGTAGCAGTAGTGTAATCCTTGAGGAACTACCGGTCATTAGCTGATCGCCACCACGGTCTTACCGGAAATAGTTTTCAAGGCAGTGGCTCCTTTCCACGTCACTACTTACGTCGGTATTTCTAATCTCTAATTTTATTGTTATGGCATTTCTCGCATTACAATAGGAACCGCAACTAAAGCTTATAACGGAGTCGGAGATGCATAATGAGCTTTTTAGTTTACTCCAACAAGACTTCGGAGGGGTTGCTTGGCCTCGATATGTTCCTTTCTATGCTTTTTAAATTTTTGTAGTAGTTTTGTTTTGTTTGTTCTGTTTAGGGGAATCCCCCACTTCTCTTCACAAAAAAAAAATAAAAAAAATTATAACATTTCCTAAAAAAAACCAACCATCCAATGATCCAATCATTCAAAAAATAACATCACAAAAACTACACTCAATATATCTCGTTTTGTCCTCAAACCCTACTTCATTTTACATTGATAAATTTCTACGTACGGAATGATGATGATGATGATGATGATGATGATGATGATGATGGAAGCGGCCATGGAAGACAAGCAATACTCTCATAACATGTTCTTGGAAGGCAAATGCAGCTCATGTAAAATTCAGAAAATCGATTGTGAAGACGTTACCACCTTACCGATCAACTATCTTTTTCCCGGTGTTAATATGAGTCTAACTCTTTCCGCAGTTGATCGGTTTCGAAATCAAGACTTACGGGTTGTCCTAGGGCAAAAGAAATTGAATTTAGTTCTCGACTTGGATAACACTCTCCTTCATACAAAAAGAACTCGAAAACTAACATTAGAAGACAAGCGACGAGTTAGGAACAACTCGTGCGAGGTACATGAGGTTGAAGAGGGATCAAAATTGGTCAAGTTACGGCCGGGAGTACCTGAGTTCCTTAAGAAAACAAGTGATATGTTTGAGTTGTCAATCTATACTATGGGGTACGTGACTATGCTCATACTATGGTGGATTTACTAGCTCTTGGATCGAATCAAGATGGTCGGTCCATGTTTGGGAAGAAGATTGTTAGTAGGGAGGATTGTACTAAGGCGGGACAGAAAGGACTTTATGTTGTATTGTCTGATAAACGCAGTCGTTTTGATAGTTGATGATAGAGAAGATGTTTGGGAGGAATCTTATAGGGTTAATGTTGTCAAAATTGCTCCTTATCGTTTCTTTGAAGACGAGAAAAGAAAAAGGAAAGTTGATGAGACGATAATTATTGAAAAGGATGATGAGCTTAAGAGGGTTTTGAGCTCATTGACTTTAGTCCATCAAATGTTTTATAAAAATAGTAATGGAGATGGAGAATACATGAAAAGAGACGTGAGACGGGTTCTTGAAAGAGTTCGCAATTATGAAGAACGAAAGAAGAAAGACGATAATGAAGAGTTAGCTCGACGTAAAAGGTTATTGCAAGAAGAGAAGGCCAAACGTTTTATCGAAAGGTTTTGTGCTCCGGTAACTAAGAGGTGCAAGAGAGATCCGACGATGGTTATATCAATTGGTTCTCCATGCTTAGTCTAATGAATGATAATGTTTTTGGGAGATTAAAATTTGGTAATACAGTTTATATACCATTGTAATATAATCATGTTTCATTTGTTTGTGATTGTGATGTATAATATTTGATTTATAATAAGTTTTACATAATCTTTCCGTCTTAATCATTTATTTACCATGTATAGTAATTGTGAAAGAATAATTTCACTAGAGGTAAGCAAGTGAATGAGACAAATAAGTAGTTTTGATGATAATCACCATTAAGAATTTATTTATGATTGTACTCTAATACACACGAATTCAAGTTATACTGTGCAATTATGCATGTCAGTGTTTTATTTGATTGAAGCTCGCAACTTAATTAGAATTTTATTCCACCAAGGGTATTTTATTACCCTTTCAAATGAGAACTTTACGGAAATTTAAGTGTTGGTTAACTTGTCAACCATTGTAATATAATTTTCGCCAAATTTACAATTACAATATTTTGGTTGTTTAACTTGAGAAGAAACTAAAGGGAACAATCGACCAATAATTCAACACCTCGATGCAAGGTTTGATTACTGGGTCAATATTAAATATTAAACTCACATAATTATGAAGAAAAACAATTAAAAAAAATAGTAGAAAATAACAAGTTCAAATGAAATTTTTTTAAGGTAACCAAATGATTGGGACGAAGGGAGTAATCATATCAAATTACGTGTTGACTGTTGGTGTTACATCCAAAACAGGCAATATATGGTAAAAGGAACAGCATTGAGTCAGTGTCATGGCAGTATATTAAACCTGTCAACATAACCAGCAGGGGCTCTCATTTCGGTTCTCAATCGTGTCAACTACATAATTTTAGACTTGCTGAGAAAGGAGTACAAGAAGTCCTTGAGGCCCTACTAATATCTCATTTAAGAAGCTAAGTAAACCAAACCAAACCACTGGAGTGACGTCCACCCCACCCAAAGGCGGGATTACTTTGCGAGTTGGAACCAGAATTGGCTCCGTGGGTGCATAGGCGAGAACGTAGGGGAACTTTTTGACAGGAAGCTTTGGATACCAGGACATGACTATTCTTACGATGAAAAGGAAGGAAAGTGCAGAAAGAAATGGTCCTATAAATGGAATTATAAGCTTTGCAGTTGCCGGGTCCAGGTCTAATAATAGAATGTTTTGTCTCAACTCCTCAACAATGTGTGATGCTTGTAGCGCACCAATGGGGTCGTTTTTCAGGACGACAGATGGAAATTGTTCAGAAGAGTTGATCAGATGATTTAGGGTTTCATTAACTGGTTCAACTGTGAGTCTGTAGGCACATCGTGGGCTGCATTGTGTCAGTTGTGGCCTGTAAACCAGGGTTTTTCTCCTCGGCAACCAGCATCTTTTCTGCAATTAAATAAGTCGGATATGAATAAATGCAAGTTCATTACTCATAAATGAGTTCTGTAGTAGAACCTTGCGAATTGGTACAGTCATTCTTCATTTATCTTTTTCACTAAGCTGAGATTTGCCGAGTTTTTCATGAATTCTAATACCCAATAGTGCAACCTGGAGATCTGATTCACACACTAAGTCGGGAGCATGGGAGTCAAATTATTCGTTCAGTCCTATTTCAGTGAGCAATAACTCAACAAACAACTATAAACAAGTCCGTATTAAATGCTGAATCGGAGCATGGGAGTAAAATCAGTCACAGTTGTATACTTCTATTTCAACGAGCAACTCAACAAGTCCAATCAAATGGTAAATCATGTAGAGTAACTATATAAGGCATATAGCCCCCCCCATTGTCTCAATTTTGAAGCATAATAGAAGGGTTCAAAGTTTCTGGTGTTTATATACGGAGTATTATGGAAAGCGACTAAGGAAGTGATAAGAAGTGGAATTGTTAAATGCTGAGGCAAAAAGGGACAACCCTTAACCATTTTCAATACAGCCCGATTTACAGAGTTGATACTGATTCTTTGATAACATCTGACAGCTAGAGTTCGGAGTAGTTATAAGAACCCACGGATTACGATTTCTTGTCTGAGCTACTCAAAGTCTCAGAGTAGGCGAATGTTTAACGCAAGAATTGAACTCATCATATGAGCAATCAACGAGCCTAATTACAAACTGTGTAGAGAATTGCATCATACGACCGCTACTGTATAAACCGGCATTGAAGTAATGGAAAAAAAAAACCAAGGATGAGATTACTAATACTGACCAAGGAAAAGGGGCAGGGTTTGCAGAGGGTTGCCATGGCGCGCTGCAATTAAAACAACCTTATATTAAACTCCGAACTCACCAAGTTTATCAATTCTAACTGACTACAGTCTACAGATATGTGTCATTGACATTAAAACCTTATATTATACGGAGTACTCACTAAGTATATATCAGTAATTCAGTATCTATACATCGAATATAAATCATCTTTTAGCATATGTGAACTTCAGCCCAAAAAAACGCGGCCTTAGTTAATACAACAAAAATCCTAATATATTCACCTAAAACAAAATTGAAAGAAAAAAAAGTTAAAACTAGTTGGAGGGTAAATTTAATACTGCATAAAATATTTCTTAAATGAAACAGTGGTAATCAAGAGACAGCAAGTGAACAAAAAAACATACAAGAAGCATAGTCCTCCGTACATTATTAGTTATTAATTCAGGACAGGAAATTTAAAGAGAGAATGGAAAGAGAACCTGAGGAAGAGAGAGCGAGCAGAGGTGAGGAACAGATTATTTTTTATTTTTTTGAATGGGTTCATACTTCATACGGATGAGGAATTGACGGTTAGAATTAGTTGACAAAATGAATGCCCAACAATAATATTATGGGTGGCAAACTGGCAATAGCTAGTTCAGGTCGGTCCGGTCAAAGTCATGATTGCGTTCAGGTGGTTCGGGTTGCGTGTGAGTCGGGTTAGCCAGGTAAATTCTTAGCTCGGGTGCAGGTGGGATTGGGTTCAAGTCATTGTCAAGTTGGGTCATTTAGATGGATTTATCCGGTCGGGTGGGGTTTTGGTTGTGTATCACCAACTCTAACATCTTAGCTCGGATTCGGGGGGCGAAGTTTTACTTGGTTTAGTTCATCAAGTTATGGTCATTATTTAACAAAATTATAAGGTTAGTTAATTTTAAATACTTTGTACAAGTCATTCATAATGTCAGTTTATTTTGGTCATTCATATTGTCAATTACAGGTTGCTTTCGGGTTATCTTCCGAATCAGGTCGAGTCAAAGCATGTATCACGTCGATTTAGGTACGGGTCACGTCAGATGGGGTTGGGATCGATTTTGGGTCTAATCAGGTTTGGGCATGTTACGAGTCATCATTGGGACGGGTCGAATTAGTTTCAGTTTGCAGCATTTTCGGCTCCTGTCGTATTTAGTTGCTCGGATTCCGGCCGGGTCAAACATGTCAGCTCTATCCAATATGCATCCACAGATACAACTCATACAAGTGAAGATTTCTAGATGCCCGATAATTCACAAAAGAAAAATGATGGAATTAGGCATTGTAAAGTAAAATTGTATTCCCTCAGTATCAGTCATGTGTATACCATTTTCATTTTAGGGTGTTTCATTCATTTGTTTATCTTTCTATATTAGAAATGTATTAATTTGATATCCCATGGAATTATAGTCCACTTGTCATCTTCTAAAGAGAACCACAAATAGTCTTCTATACTTTCTTTGGTCTTTGTGCCAAAACAAATGTAAACAAATGATCCGGACAGATGGAGTATAATTTAATTCTAAATGTAGTTTTATAAACTTATTTGGGAGGTTATTTGGTATGCAATTTGTATTTAAGTTTCACAGTGATGTTTTTCGGAAATCCGTGGAGTTAGAATTGGAATTATGCAAGCCATATCCGAGTAAGATGAAAATATGTATTTTTATTTTTTACAAAATAAAAGTAGCATGCATCAAATATTAACATCAATATCAAAATGAAATATGAATTAATATTAATATTAATAAAACTTTTTTACTTAAAAATCCCAAATAAAAATGAACTACTTAACGAAGTTCAAGATAATAGATTGATACTTGATAATGATGGAATTGAAATGACTATAAGGGTCACGGCCAGGCGAGTAGCTGGCGGACTATTTGCTAGCATCTGGGTTCGTGGTGGAATTGTGGATGGCCACGGAATTTACTGGTTGAGGTAGGGTTGAAAACTTGAAATGGTACATTTGATTTTTTTTTTTTTTTTTTCTGAATTGAGCTCAGGTTACGATTTTTTCTTGTTGGATTTTTATTCCTCAACGCAACACACAAAATGTTTTATTGCCCCTTGCTAGCTGCTCTCTATAATTGGGGAAGATTTGAGAACAAAGAAAAGGTCGAAAATTCACGTCTCAGCTAAAACTCAACACGTACGTACAACAAAGGTCAGAAATTCATTGCTGCGTAATTGCGTATAGTTCAAGCGTTCAGCATCCGATAACTCAATTACATAATCGAACTACGCGATGAAGCCCAGATATTACCTATTTTAACCAAGATTCTCTCGCTTTAAAACTACCAAATAGGATAAAAATTAATTAAAACTCACATTTAATAATTTATTGACGGGGAAGCGACACTTTCTTCCCCCCTCTCCCTCCGCCACTAACATGATAAGAGCAAGAAAGGATAGTGACCCCAATTCAAACAGCTATCACACTACACGGTTCGAGAGAACAAAAACCTTCAAAGTGTTGATGCGCAGAAGGCGAGCAGTGCTTACTTGGCCTTCTTGACTTGGTCAGATGTCTGAGACATAGCATCATCCTTAATGAAGCTCCACCAAGTGTAGGTAAGAGGGATGGTGGCGGCATGCCAAAGAGCATGTGCATCAACCAAGCCTTGATATGGAGGAAAGTCATATATTTCCAAAAGCATGGCAAGTCCACCAGCTACGACAACGAACCATAGCTTCAACCGTGAAGGATGGCGAGTGGTCCCGGCCCATATTGCCCATACCAGAAGCTGAGCAACTGCAATCACTACACATACTTGCATGTTCCATCCTGTTCCCATTTCAGTGAGGGTTAGATAACGTAAACAAAAAGGATTCTATACTTGAGGGAGGAATGTATTGAATAACACCAAAAATGAGATAATTTATACTTTACAACTTAGATTCAAAGTCATTTTAAAGTCCAAGTCTTCCTTTCCATTTCTGAGAGAGACAAATACTCGTTATTATTTGGTTTATGATTATGATGGAATAAAGCAAACTGACTCACTAATTTGGTTGCAATTCAATTATAAAGTAGCAAGATTGATGCAATTATGGACACAATGTTCATCGTAGCTCCATTTAAGTTTTGATAACACAAGAGCCCTTATTCGGTCACTAGGTAATGTTGTAGTAAAGTTTAACTCCTTGCTTGGATGAAGCGATTTGGAGGAAAAACAAGGGGGGAAATAAGATGGATCAAAGGGAAATAGAGGTAGGAAAATGGGATTCCTCCGACAAGTCGGGCTCACTCCATATGAACTAAGACAGCTTATCCCAAGTCTACAGCCAATGAGCTCAGGTTACAATAGCATGCATTGGGCGTGCTTAAGTAAGCAATACCGACGCACCAGCAAAATCGTCCCGGGTTGAACAGGTACGCCTTTTGCCTCATTATTAATGATGTTTTTTTTTTATTCTCTATCTTTGCTATGCAATTCTTTTACCCCATTATACTTATGCCCACAAGTGACTTGAATTGGACAAATTCAACAACGTGCTAGCTTATATATTCAACAAACCTACAGTCAACTCCAGCTAAATCTTAATTCCAATTGCAGTGAGTTCATCTGTCATTTCAATAAATGTTTTCTTTTGCTAGGGCGAAAGGATCAAGGATGATGTGACTTAACCCGTGCTCCATGCAATTTCTTACCCTACTAGCTTGAACTAATAATAGTATATTCACTCGCCTAGTTCTGAAGGAGCTAACATGACACATCGACTCTTTCACAAGGGCCTTCAATGATGCATCAGGAAGGAATTAAATGGCTGAAGTATATCTTCATATGTATTTGGAGAAATAATTGGCTAAAGTAGACATCTGCCGTGTCTATCAATGTCAAATAAGGGCAATACATTTGCGGTGGAGGTAAAACTAAGTTAAGCCCAAAGTCTACTCTTAAGCTTGTAAGAAAAGTTCCACCTAGTTGATTAACTAACTAACTAACTAACTTCAATGACTATAGGTAATGGATTTCCACTTCAAATTAGCTTCTTGCACCCTAACGAATAAAAAATCTAAAGTGTTGTTTTCACTGGCACAGGTGCAGTATGATACCATGAAATCATCAATAAAAAAGAGATTAAGATTCTTACCATAATCCATTTTATAGAAGTTTAGATACAATATGTGGGTAATTGTGAAAGATAGGAAAGGAGAAGCCACCATGACTCTAGCTGCCTCATCTCTAACACGAAAACTTCTCATAATTGAAATAATGAGTGAACACCCAAGGACTGCTACGGCTGATGAGTAGTCAAGCTTTTCTGTTATATCCAGATCTCTGCACTTCAATTAAAAGGAATTACACACTTATAAAAGATGAGAAGAAATTTTTGAGCTATTTTAATCATTATGTATGACAGTTCTATAAGAAAGAGCAATTAACAGATTATTAAATGTATATATGAAATGTTACATAATCAGCTCACATGAAAAATAACTACAGCTTGACAAGGTACACAAAATATTCGGGGATCGAGAACATGAGCACTTAAACAGCAATCCATGATTTATCAGAAGTGGATAAGAGTTGTATCAAGTCAAATCATAAACTACTGAATCTGCAATCATTATTATTAACCAAATATCGCCAGACGTTCTAATGACAGTTCAAAGTAACTTACTATTAATGTCTAAACGAGTTTTCAATAGTTTCGAACAAGCAATGAAATACTAATATAACCATTAACCACTCATCTGCAACATATACTCATTTCCTCATATCCACTAACAAATGATAAAGCTTGTCCAAGCACTTTCCTAGCTTTCACAAGCACCCATGTCTCCTCTATTAGCAATCTAGCTATTGCCATGTTCTAATGGTTGTTCAATTTTGCAATATGATAGGAAAACCAATTTTATGCAGCAATATTTATTGATGTGACCAAATATGCATAATCCAATTAATGGAGTACACAATTATCTTGTAGTTATATCTCTCCATTGAATCAAATTGGCCAACTTTGATTAACTACTAACGAGAAAACTCACAACTCCCACCTTTTCTATAAAACTTTTTCAAAATTGACAAAAGTGGCAAAAACAGTCGCCTATGGATGCACTTAAGCCCCTTGTGTACAACGAGTGCAAATTAACCCCAAATGCTTTGATTAATGTCCAAGTTGAACACCTACAGCGGTATGCTCTCTAGAAAGCTATGACAAGCAATAAATAGAATCTTTAAAAAAACATACATACAACATATATCACTAATCCAGTAAGCCTCGTCCTTTCTAAATGCCTAGCCCTTCAGGAAACTTCATTGACCATCTCTAACAAAAAAAACTTACTCAAATACCAATTGAGGTCATTTTTCTGAGAGAACTAATTGGGTTCAGATTCCGCGTTCTTCCTCTGATGACATTAAATTTCTCAACTTGGCTGTATTTCGTTAGCGATTGAGATTATTAAGTACTTTGTTTTTCAAATATAATGATTAAAAAATTATGTACTACTTTATTGAACCTTCTGAAATTGGGTAATATTCAGGTACTTTTTATGAACAAAATTTCCTCAACCATTGCATAAATATCAAGCAAACAAATAACTGGGAAGATTTGAGCATAAAATATTTGTGAAGGTGAGTTTTTAAAACTTTTTTCTTGGGTTATTCAGTGTTTTACAGAAGAACATGTGTATTTTATAAATTACAGAAATATGTATGCATTTTTATTATTTTTAATAGATGATATATTTAATTTAACATAATATAAATTACTTTTCTAGTGCCACACCATACTCTTATGGTGTCATGTCGAACTTTTGTAGTGATTTAATAGCAAGCCGTGTTTAAATTGCATATTAATCAAAATGGTTGGGCCTATTTTGCTCCCATTGAAAGTAAATGGGCTTTAATTGCACCTAACAGAAGATGGTTAGAGACTATATACTACTTTCGAAGAAGGAATAACAAAATACTCAACGTAAACGTTGGTATACATCTAAACCTTCTAGAGTATCTAGAATCTAGATGGAAGCCTCTTCGGAACAAGGACCAGAAATAAAAGGATAAGACTTAATGAAGTAACCTACATATAGCTTGATAGAAACTCCAAGGCCCCTAATTTAGGGGGCTAACATCGTCCCTTTATAGCATCTAGCGTAAAGGAAGGGGAGAGATAGAAGAAATGCATGCAACTTCTAGAAAGAAGGAAAATCACATAAATTAGACTACAACAATATAAACTTAGGTTCTGTACGGCAGCCTTTTGAAGACCAAAGCTTTAGAGTTAGGCTACACTTGTATCCAACTCAAGATATTCCACTTTACAGTGTTTCTGCTATCAATCTTTAAGACTCGGATTGTTCAGCCCCCTTCCTCCCAAATGAGAAAAAAGTAGAAGATCCCAGTAGATAGGGTGTTGCCAAGGTGGAATGCTGAATTACCATATTTATACGACCATGAAAACAGGATATGCAGAGTTCATTCAGCATATTATATTAATTACATAGGGTTATCACTTATCAGGCAACCCAAAGCATTCAACTGTACAGGGGTAGAAAATATGTTTTGTTTTTGCTTTGATTCAAGAGATGTATAAAAAATTTTTCCACTCAATGTTTGGGGAACTAAATAAATTTAAGTAAAAAAAAAAACTTACTGGCTGCAGACAGCACTCCACAGCCACAAATTCAACGAAATAGCAATGCATAGATATGCCACAAAATTATGTACTCGTAATGTCCTAGTTTGCTTCAAAGGAAGCTTTATAGAATAGAAAATTGGAGACGGACCGCCAACCATAGAGATGCATCAGCAAGTAAGTATTGATAAGGCAACAAAAAAAATTAGAAAAAAACCTTACCGGCTGTGGAAAACAGCACTCCAAAGCCACGAATTCAACGATACCAATGCATAGATATGCCACAAAATCGTGTACTCGTAATATGTCTTACTTTGCTTCAAAGGAAGCTTATGGTAAAGAAGATTGGAAAAAGATACCCAACCATAGAGATGCATCAGCAAGTTGAGTATTGATAAAGCCACCGAAACAGGCTCCTGAAAGCATAAACTGCATCAAATTGGTAACAAAGAAAAATGAACAGAATAGTATTTCCGCTCCGCAATTATATTGTAGCAGAGGGTGAGAGGAGTGTAACATTTCATAGATTTGTCAAATATGACCAACCTGGAGCCCAATGACACGCTTGAAAGGCCATTTGCCATGATACTTTACAGGGTCATGACCACGTGCCTGTCTTTCAACTTCTACGCTTTCCATGCAATAGTAGCGGCAGTCACTTAAACAATCCGACTGCTTCCATTTTACAAACAGAGGCGTCTGCATGTACCATGGACTATCACCTGAATCATTGCTTGAAGGAACTTTGCACTGAGGAAAGCATTTTTCTGCAATACAACCATTGCTAATGCACCGTGTCACACAAAACCTGTAGTACCCAACAGAAAACAATGTTCCAAAAACATGGAGATGAGATCCTCTGCAAGTTAACATGAAAAATAACAGTTGAAACATATAATTGATTTTTTTTTTAAGTAATCACATATCAGAGCTAATCACAAAGACCATCAATTTTAACATGCCCACATTATGAAGGTCTCCCAAAACTAGACCATATTTGACCAATATCTAAATTTTATGGACGAAACTTAGACCAATACAATCTCTACTATATCGATATGCCTTATCTGACCAATACAAAAACAAACCACACTATTGAACATACCCACGTTATTGTACACATCATGAGTTGCGACTGCAAGCGCAATTGCAACAATTACCATGATTGATTACCATGGCACAAGCAATTTAGTGATATACAATGGTGGCACAAGCGGAGATTACAAAGAAAGCACAGGGAAAAATATAAAAACAAAAAAAAAACCCATTACTTATGTCAAAGTGATACACAAATGGGGGAGCGAGCTACATATTTCTTTTTAAGAATCCATATTCTTGGTAAAAACCAGTTAAGTCTCCGTTGATGTGCAATATATAAGTACCCAAAATAATGTTTAAGTTGTGCAATCATCTCAATATCCCTAATTAAAGAAATTCAAATACTTGTCCACGACATCGAGACTCACTTGCAAGTAACTATTTAACGGATGAGCTTTTTGGAGTATCGGACACGCTATTTTAGGAAACTTTATCATGATTTTGCCAATAATGAAATAGCCAAGTGTCGTATGCCAACTTTTATGTATCTATGTATTTTTTACATGATTGCAAAATAATAATAACAGATGTGGAGTGCAATTTGAAGAGAAATCCCTCTATAATGAGATTGTTCGTTCCCCACATTGATAAAAAGAGAAGAACCTTAATTACTTGATAAATCAAGGAGTTTCCTCCCCTCCCATTGTCAATTGGTTTTTTAGACAAAAACTCTTTTAAGCTCATCAAGTAAACTCTCTCCTCACTGTGGTTTTGGTTGAATTCATTTTAAGCGAGCAAATCAGAATTCTGATGCAAGATACAAACTTGATAAACTGAAACAAAAGCTCGCATTTAAGCTTATATATACTCCCGCCGTCAATTTGTTGTTTACTCCTATTTCATTTGTTTACGAAGGTTTTCTGAGTAATTTGAACTCTCAGTGCTACTATTGTCCACTTGTGATCCACTAAGTACAATCACAAATGGGTCCCCCACTCTTTCCTTGGTCTTTGTGCCTGGGGCGGAGGGAGTATCTTTTATATTCGACAATGTGGGGTGTTTTAAACAATGGTAAACAAACGATCACGACGGAGGAATTAATACAACAATTATTCAAAAAAGAAAGGGAAAATTGAGGATAGTAGAAGATTAAAAGTACCTGTAAAGTGGATTGGCATCACCAGGACTAGCGTGAGAAACGGGAGCAGAGCAAGAAAATAGCAACAAAAAGGAAAGCCACCATAGACCCACCATCTAATTTAATTTTGGAAATAAACCAATAAATAAATAAATAAAATGATATGAGTATAGATGTGAAGATCTGAGTAACAATGAGTCTTCTGTAGAATAACCAAAATCAAACAACAAATAATAATCGAATAATCTCAAAATTAGGGTTGGAAATTACCTGAAACAGGAGAGACTACAGAAGGTGGTTGGTTGTTCGGTAGTCGTTGTTCGTTCGCCGGGGCGGATATCACGTGGAACAAAATCAGACGTGTCTCCCAAGGACTCGCGGTTTTCTTAATTTGAAGCCTTGTAATTTAATGTCTTTATCTTTCTCCGTTGTATATACTTCTAATAATTCAACCATTGACAATTTGACATTAAAGAAGCGCTCGTCTCATTGAAAACGGGTCATATCTATCTTAAATGAAGACGAGTTGGATCCCCATTCATAAGAAGACAAATGAATGAGAATCCGACCCGTCTTCAATAAAGACAAATATGCCTCGTCTTCGATGACGATTTGTGTTAAAGAAGTCGAGAGTATTGAATAAATACTCCTTTTATATCTTAATTTTTTAAGGTATTCTTTTACAAAATTCACCTCTTTATTTATTATTATTTTTTTTTAATCTAATTTTTGTCACATTTACTAGATGTGACCCCACATTTTCACTCAACTTTTGTTTTGATGGGTTGGATTTAACAATTGTTGAAACTAGGAGTGTTCATTGATCCGGGATCAGATCGAATTTGACCACACTTAGTGGAGGAAAAACAAAACAATGGTAAAATGTTGGACCGTGGACCGAACCATAGTTAAATTGGCCTGGTCCATAAAAATGTATGGAGCGGACCAGATCAAACCATATAGACCAAATAATATACTTTGTGTTACTTTATTAGTTCAACGATTACTATATTTTATTAATGTCTAAGGTTTATTTTGTTAGAGTAGTAAAAAAATGTCAAAAATAATATTAACAAAGTAATAGAAGTATTATAAGACTACTAGTAATATTTGTAAACATATAGTTTTAACACTACTAGAGAAAACTCGTTTCGCGACGAAAAAGTCCGTCGCAAATCATGGCATTTCCGTCGCAGAATCAAGCCCACCTGTCACCTTTATGGTCAAACATTTGGTCAATTTTTTGTCATGCGATGGAAACTCCGTCGCAATTCCGTCGCATTTATTAATTCGCGACGGAATATCCGTCGCAGAGGTTCCCTCCATGTAAAAAGAAGGACGCCATATGTGAAAAAGTACTGCGACGGAAAATCCGTCGTATTTCCGTCGCAAGATGTAATCTCCGTCGCAAGTATGTCTTTGCTACGGTTTTAATATCCGTCGCAAGATTTCCGTCGCTAATATAGCTTTTTCTTGTAGTGTAAAGAACTTTGTTATAATGGTTTGGTCCATGTGGTCCGAGGATCGGACCGTTCGGTTTGGGGCAAGACCGGACCAAAAATCAAATTTATGTAAATAGGTGGACTGTGAAGAAGGGCAAGCAAGTCAGAGAGGGGTTGTGAGAGGTCACAAGTTTGTAACGGTCACACGCAAGACTTTCTGAAAAATCAATTGAATGATAACCAGATAACTGGTACTATAGAAGGATACGTAAAAAATAGTTTCACAGTATTAAATATGTATATAGAGGAATGGGATCCTCTCCATTTCCTCAAGAGAAATGGAGAGGTAAGTTCCTTTCAACAGTACATATTGCATTCTGCCTGCCGAACGGTTATAAATTTATGCATAAAAAAGGTTAATAGAGTGTTAAGGAAAATATATTATTTAATGGGTTTGTGAGAGGAAATGAAAAGAAAGAAATGGTGAGGATCCTAATTCGTTGAAGGTGCAGGTATTGAGGTGGATTTCAACTCACAAGAAGATTATTTTATTTGCGTTGGATTCAATTATTTATGTCGCAATTGTTTCCGTCAAATTGCTATTAACTTGTGTTGGGTGTTAGTCTGTTCGTCTCATTTTTAATGTCATTTCAAAATAGAAAATGGAGAGAGGAATAAATGGAGAGAATCCTAACCGTAATGAATTGGGTTAGTGCATTTCTTTCTAGATAATCATTTGTAGTAGATTTCCTATTAATTAATACATTTATTTGTTAAATACAAGACATTTTATATTTACTAGAAGCATGTGTTTTTTTTTGCAACGGTAAAAATAAGTAATTATATAGTAGAATCATGCGACCAGGTGGAGTGGCACAAGCTCTGCATCTTATCAAAGCCATAGTAAAATTAAGAATAAAACAAGAATTAACACTATATGCACTATCTAGGTAGCACCAAAACGGACACGGACACGGACATGGCACGAACACGTGATACGGCATCCCGTGAAATTTAGGATACGAGACACGTTATTGAAATTTAATAAAATATATATTTTATAGTTATAAATAACATATTATTTTACTTTTGTATTAGTATTTGATATTATATGTAAATAATTGAAGGTAAAATTTGACTTTGGTTATAATTCACTCATTTCCCACGCACTCAAATAACCTATCTTCTAATCAATCTGTTTCGGTCTTTTGACCCCTCATTCCTTGTTTATAGGTGTGCGTGTGTCCGATACGATGACAGGCACGAGACGGCTGGTTAGGAGGAGTGTCTGTGCTACCTAGTGCACTATTAGGCTATGGATCTCGGCAAAGTTTCTTACTGAAAATGACATGCATGTTCGTTCATGAAACCAAGAAATTGCGTACTCTTTCATTTTTCCCCAAACTCACGTCCAGAGGACATGGAAATTTAAATTTTGTTTTCCTAGAACTTGCAAAACCAGTGAAAGGATATATATTATCTTGAGTATATAATATATTACAAAGAAACTTGCCACAAAGAATAGTTGAAATCTTAATATTTTCATTGTCGAACAAGCTAAGTTCTTCAAACAGTTGGCACTTGGCACTGGGAGACTCGGTCAAAGAACGATACTTGAACAATCTTGCAAAAGAAGAAGGTCATCTCTTGAACCTTCTTACAAACTTTGTTGCCACAAGCAATAAGAAGACAAGGGAGATAGGTTTATCATGAAATTGTTGAACTTTCCTCTCAAAATCATAAACCTTCGCACATCATAACCTTAGTCATCGCTGGTTTTTAACTTAAATGACTCACTTTCTTTGTTCTGCACTGAAAGCTTGTGCAAACGCGGTGAGATGGTTGACATTTTTAGCCAAATCACTTGAAACATTAGTATTGATAGACTATCGCACATCTAATCAAAGATAAATACCCTAAACACAAATGAATGTAGTAATATGGGTCGAACACAAGATACGGAGTTGCTAGCAAGTTGTTATGGGGTGAATTCTATCAAAGTCGGTTATCGATTGGTTTGGTAGGGTTTATGAACAACAATAATAATAAAGGAAGAGTCTAGGGAGGTTCGGGTCACACATGCAAATTATGTAAATGCTCAAGTCAAACTAGGAAATTGATAATAACGATAATTGTTTAGGCTAAAGACACCCACCTCTCGATATTAGTGTCAACCATAGATCGGGTCCTAACGAACTCTCGCTATGGCTAGGTCGATCTACTAACACATGCTTAGTCTAATTCAATTCCGTGCCTCTCGACTTATAGAAAGAATTAACGAATTTAATCAAGGATTATGATCAATAATCAAAGACTAACAATACAATGCAAGCATGTGATAGAAACAACTATTTGATATCATAACATCTCATTTCAACAATTGCAAATATTATTTATGCATGACTTCCCTAATTCCCTAGACAAAGTAACTACTCTTGCATAATGATAACTAATCTAATAACAAATGATAAAGTAAACATGATAACTAACTAATAATGGAAATGACAAAGGAAATAACAAAACAATACAAAAAATAGAAGTAAACTAAGGAAATAAAACTTGGAATTGAAGAATACATTGGAATCAAATAACTTGCAAATGAATTTGTAATATAAATTGAAATACTTAAAGGAATTATTTGTAACAACTAATGGAAACTAAACTATTCTAAACCTAATCTAATGACTAATGATATTATGTAAAAGAGTGTTTTTAGAGTGTACAATGTTGTCCAAGATGATCCTAAGTGTCGAAGTCCCTCTCCTTTATATAGAGAGAGGGACTTGAAACGTATGCAACTTTCAGCACCCCAACCCCGATCGGGGTTTCACTAATCCGGGAACATTTGCTTAATGACTCAATTAAATGCTTGAGGAATCCTATGATACGCATTTAAGCTCCTTAATTCTCCGGTTAATTGCATAGTTTGACATCTCATGAGCACCCAAAGAGCATCCATATGTTGAGTTGTGGACTCCTTAAGTTGGGCTTCATTTTGGTTTCTCATTTGTACACTAAACCATTTTACAAATTCTCATGCTTTGACTTGTCATTTCTCATAGTATCCTTCCATGCCCATCTTGCTTCCATTTTAGCTTAGTGAACTTTGATGCTTGCTAATTTGCTAGGAAAAAGCCGCTAAATGCTTAGATTCCTACAAAATGTAACAAACACAAGCAATACACCTAGAACACGAATTAGCTCACAAATATACTAAACAAAGTATAATAATCAAATAAACCGAGCTAAAATATGGAGTTAAACTATATATAAAATGGACTCATCAATTATTTACTCCCAACGTAGAGTTATAACCTTCATATTTACTTAAGATTGGAGAAGATATAACATCATCAATGACGGTTATTGTCTCACATTTTTTTTTTTATTGTCTTCTTCTTCTTCTTACAAGAAGTATTAAGGTTTTTAGTGGGCTCAACAATAACAGGTTTAAGAAATTTTTTTATGGTCGATAATTGAAATTTTTGATAAAAACTCATTTCATTACCATTGAGGAGCTTTTGATAAACCCGGGCAGAAATCCTTAAATGAGAGTGTCCTCCATCTTTATTAGAAAAGTTGAGCATATTTTCATCAAAATCATATTGTTAGATAACAACATTTATGTCTAAAACCATGCTAGGGCTATATTAGTAATACTATAATGGCTCTTAGAATCACTATCAGAGCTATTAATATCAATATCAGTACTATTTTGAAATGAGTTTTCATGAATAACCTTAGATCACCAAAAATACTAACTAAAAAAATCACCAAAATACTAACTAAAAAAATCACCAAAATACTAAATTGGATTTAATCGTAAAACACTAAACAAAAAGCATATTCAAGCACTTGTTAAACATGAAAGGAATGACAATAAATTATCAAAATTTATAATGAGACAACTCAATCATTTTTTTATGTGTAATTAAAGAAAGAAAAGAAAAACAGGGAGTACAAAATCATAACCTTTTTACTCAAACTAACAGAAAAAACCCAACAAACAAACGGTTTCACAACTAACTTTCCCTCCACTCTGTTTCTTCACTCAATAACTTGAACACCAATGGCGGAATCATCATCTCCATCTTCTGACTCTTCATCAAAAGGAAAGAAGGTCCTCATTATCGGACCGTCACCCGAGAAAAACAAAGCGAAATCCTATGACAAAGGGAAGGCAAAACTAATCCATGACTTCCGCTTCAAGCTTCAATTCACCACCAAATTCCGGAACGCCATTGGAGCTCTCTCCAACTACCGCTTCAATCCTTCCAAGTTAGGTCTCTTTGAAGTCGACGATTCCGGGGTAACCATCACTGTCTACATGGCCACCCAATCTGAACCCAGCTGTGAAGTGGAGGAAGTTTATGGTTTTCTTCGATTACACCCCGATTACTTTGATCTCTTCGAATCCTTTACTCCGGTGTCTAAGATGATTTGTCTGGAACGTATCTTATTATCGCTGAGTATTGGTAGAGATGAATGGTTGCTCTCTGTTTTCTCTCTTCAAGGCTCTGATCTCGTCACCTTTGCCTTCGAATCCCTGGATTTAAGTCAGTTCTTGCATACTTTTCTTTAATTAATTTGATCATTAATTATTTTTGCATTATATTTACAATTGTTGTGATTGAATATATTGTGAGTTCTCTTGATTTCGTTTATGTCTTTTGGCTTAAATTCTTCGGTTTTGATCGAAAATGAGACGGGTTCTAAAAATAATACTAATGACTGAAAATTGAAGTGACATTCTGTATTCCATTACATTAAGTCAGTTTAGTCTGTAACTGTGACATTCTTGATTGAAATTTCTTTTTTCTTGGTTGTTTGTAGTATAATAAGATTGCAATTTGTGAATGCAGATGAACCTCCTAGTGGTATACCGTCTATTGTCGAATTAGTAGATGCAATGCCTGGTTATCCAAGGTTTCCCGATATCATTTATGGCTTTGAGGCATCTATACTATCATCTCAGTTAATCCCCCTTATTACCCACATTCTTACTCTGCCACACAATTCGCTACCTGACTTCTGTGAGTATTTTGCCCATTTACATTTTAAGATTCTACTGTTTTAATATCATTTACTGACTGTAAAATTAGTGAGAAGCTTTAATTCAACCAAGTACTAGAATTCGGTTTGTTACTATTATAGGCTTTGTCATGAAAAGATAGCTGCTATTGCAGTAAACGATAATTATGTTAATAACTTGTACCGATACTGATGAATTCAAATATGACCCGAATTCTGATTTGATCTTACGTTACGTTTATTGGCCCGAATCGACCCTTATTTAACTATCCCGCGAAACATACATAAACCTGAAATAACTCGACCCCAAATGTAAGCATCCTTAAAAAAAACCCTGGCACGAACTGACTCAAAGTGTACCCGACCCAAGCGACAGTTTGTTAAGTAGAGTTAATGTATAGAAAATGAAAATCATTTCCTAAAATTACAAAACTAAGTGTACTGTATTTGATTTGGAATGACATGTTGCAGTGACATTAGAGGTCCAACATGCCTCAGTGCGGCTGGCAGTTGGAGAAAACAAAGTGGAGAAGGTTGCAGACAAGAATGAACTGTGGTTTATGTGGCCTTTCTGGGAGACACTACGGAGAGCAGCACTTACATCAGAAGAGTGTTCCATATACACGGTGACCGATCCACCTGAGCACCTCATGCTGCTGTTCAAGCTCACTGACCCGGATGATACAATTACTTTCACCAAGGGTACTTACATCTGTAACAAGAATGTCAGCTGCCTCGCTTTCTTAAGCGCCCTAACCTGAGCACATTACATTCAACAACTGCTGCTACCAGTGCTTTCCTATCACAACTGAGGATACTAGTTTAGTTAACATTGCGATTTTCTGTATGGTATTTGTTGGTTAGTTTCTTGATGCATACGTCACAGGCATGACCAGGAGTATACTTCCAGTCTAGTAGCTAAAATGGCTGTTACTTATGCATCAGGCAGACTTTTGATGATAGACTGATAGTATAGTTGCACTCGTAGTTTCAGATTTTGTGAATACTTTTAGTTGATTGCTTGAGTGATGCTCATAACATTTTGAAACAGTACGCTGATACTTCTATTTGTGTGATTTACTGGCAAGCCAGGAGATTAGTCTACTTGAGGTCCTGTATACTTACACTACACTGTGACAGCATGATCAAGAGTATTTTTATGTCTTCTGGTTTTTTTTCTGATGATTGGACTTTCTGTTTCTTCATTTTGAGTTTTTCAGTAATTTTTTTTCTAGCTGTTGTAGATCTTCTCGTTCTTATTATCGGAAGAAGATAAACATTTCTACAGACCGTGCTGTTGTCTAAGGTGATGTTGAGAGCTAGGACATAAGCAGTAGTAGACTAATAATTACCGGGTGATCTATTATACGAATTGCATCAAGAATTCTAGTGATCCATCTTTTCTTACCAAAAATTAAAGAGCACGATTTGTAGCTCAATTATAAATAGGGAAGTATGGCCAACATAACAAAAAAAAAATAGAGTACTTGAGGTCACCGTCATGGCTGTGTTTAAATGGTGTCTCATGGCCCTTTATAAGTGTTTCCCTCATCATTATTATTGGTTAGCTAAAGGTGAGATCTTGCGCAGTTGCTGGTTGTTGAAGGCGTTGGAAAACAAATTAACAAGGGGATTCTTCTGTTTTTCAGTTATTATGCCGTCAAACAACAAAGGCTGGCCGTATGACCGGGGTTTGTATTTTTCTCATTAACGTAACGAGAAATGGGCCATGTTGTGTGTTGTGTTTTGTGCCCGACCTTTTTTTTTTTCTTAAATTGAGCCACAACAACATTACTCCGTTTAATATGAGTACGGGTATTTGAACGTATGGCGTAATGTCCATAGCATCTCCGCTTTAGCCCCTAAGGTAAGATCTAACGCCTAGTCCGGATTCAATTGTGTCGTATGGTATGAGCCATACCGAGTACCGACTGTCCAATGAAAAATGGTGCCTTCTGGACTGTAGCAGTGAGCTAAGGACTGATTTAAGCAAAAGTTATATTTGAGGCTTAATTTGGTCCAGGTCGCTTTAATAACTCACCATTAAATTTTGGATAAGATAACATGCACACAACATACTAATACTGACCTCACAAAAGAAGAATAGTTAAAGAGGAAATCATATGATCAGAAAAACAGGAAAATGGCAAAGGCCATCCAACTGAGTTCAGCTAAGAACATCAACACATTAGAAACTCCATTCTACTTGTCAAACCCCAAATCTTGTTACCCAAAACATATCAAAATTGTTACAGCTACCAGAAAAAATGATGGCCCTTTGGTAAATCCTTTCTCTTCTTCTTCTTTAGTTTTGAGTTTATGATGATATAAGTTTGATCATATACTTAACGTTGTAGTACTCAGTAATTGTTATGTTGGATTAGATTGCAAAAAGGGCCTCTAAAGTGCGACGTAGAGTGATCACCATACCCGCGTCCACTGGAAGATGGCCAGGGAAATGGACTTGTGAGTACCTCACTTCTCTCAGGGACCTTCAGCTACATGATTTAGCTGAAGATGGACGTAAAGCCACCGAGGTTTTCATTACTCTTTCCCTTCATAAGGTCATTTTCTTTACTCCATCTATGGTCAATCACTACTACTCTCTGCTTATTTATCAGCATCTTCTTAATTGATTAAAGCCATAAACTTCAGTTAACATTAGGCACTGACAGCTGCATGATTGATTTGGGCACAGCATGCTGGTTTCGGCGTGTCAGTAGAAGGTAGAGTGTTCACAAACATTGTCAGGAAATGCAGTAGTTGCTCTTCTCTTTACTGTAGAGAGGTACACTACTCTTCAATTATTCTTCATTACAGAAAACTATATATGATCTGGATTTATAACCATTCATCATCACATATAACTACACATGTTCTTTTTTTGTTTTCAGATTGACACAAGCATTAGAGTTTGGGTTCTACCCGAGAATGGAGATGACTCATCAACCTTGCCTGAGATTGGCGGCGATGATCCATCTGTAAGTCTCATGTTCTCGTCGTCACGGTTAAGGCATAGAAACATTTTATTGGGCATCAACCAAAACCCATCGAACCATTTGATTGGGTTTCATTCAACCAGTGGCTTAAGCTTTTAGTTGGGGCGATCTTCTCACATGATATTAGGGCAGTATTAGAGCCTAATGATCTTAGGTTACTAGTTCAAATCCTCGGAGTCTCCAAATCTCCCAAGTAGAAACAAGCACATGGTAGAGGGGTACATGTGCATATCCACTCTTCAAGCTCAAAGGGCATTCGAGTGAGCGAATTCTACCAAGTTAGGATCATGGGAGTCTTTCCAATGTTAAATTTTGTGTCCATCCACGAATGCGTCAAGTTCTCTGTTGAAACATACATAAAAATGCACACAGCATACAATATATATCAACACTATCAAATTGGGTGCAGGTAATCTATGTTAAACCAGGTTGTGAAGCTGACCTAGACTCACTCATAAAAGATACTATAAGGCTTCAAATTGCAGTTAAGGTAAGCATCTTACATCATGCCTAGGTATTGATCAGATTTATCCACCTTAAAAAAAGGTAACTAATCAATGCTAGGGATGCAATGCGCGGCCTAGCAGGGGCAATCGTCCTCTTTTGTGCTGTCGGTTTTACATAATATTTAATTCTGGGTTTTTAATATAAATAAATGTTTAATCTGGTCATCCACAAGATTTGCTGTGAAGAAACCCAATAGCCCCACATGTGAGTGTAATCCCACATTGATAAAAGAGTGCATTCGAGTAATTTGTGAGCAATGATGTTTTATTTAGGGGACTTGTTCAGAGGCGTGTGAAAACTCAGAGCCCAAGTTACAGTGTAAGCGTTCTGTAAACTATTTACATAAACTGAGATACTTCGTATTTCATAACTTATGCTCACTCCGTCCCAGTTAGTAGTTTACACTTTCTTTATTTCCCCTTCACAAAATAAAGCAACTGTAAACTATTCACTGTGACAAGGGAGTAACATACCTGACTAACTAGTATGTGCGCAGATATAGGCACTCAGACGACAGCTTCGCTAGATCAAAGGTGGTCGAGACTATTGCATCTTCGAAAGACGATACAGTGACAAATAAAATGGACAACTTTGGATCCTTTCTGTACTCGGTTCAGCTTTCATACCGAAATAACGGTCACAAGACATCAAGGTTGGACTACATTCATGGAAGATGAGTGTAGGTATCCAAGTTGTCAAAGGCTCAAAGCATAGTGAAAGTCATGCTTATTGTATATAGTACTCCATTACAGTATGTATAACTAAAGCAATTACACTTGGGATTATTATCCCTTATAAAGAATGAGGGCTATACTTTTATCACAAATTCTCGTTGTAAACCGACAGTATCCGTCACAAACTGAAGACGGATAATTTCTCTCTCACAATATGCAAATGGGAAGGGCAAGTGAAGGGCAAATGGATCCCCCACTTGCCCTCTCACTTGCATATTGTGAGAGGAGCACTATCCGTCTTCAGCTTGTGACGGATAGTGCCCGTCTTCAGTGAGACGAGCTGTTTATCTATTGCCACCCTAGTCGTTTAATTATGGTCTCCAAGGAGACTTATTGACTTATATATGGAAAATAAGATAGCGTCGTGATATTGAGTTTCAGTATAATCCTTACGACCTGAAATGTAGACCGATACTATTAACAATAATAGTAGCATATCTTCCCTAACCAAGAAAGCAATCAATCAGCCCACAAATCAAGCAATCAAAGATATACGTACATTGTAAATATAGAAGGAATATACTCCATATATTATTGTATCATAGGCTCCCCTAAGTAGCCTTATTTAACTCTTTCCTAGTCCTATATAAGCATGTATATACCTACTGTAACATTATTCAAAAACAGTGAATATAAACATCTTACATGGTATCAAGGAGCTTCAATCGATCCTCCACAAACAACCTCAAAACCCGACGAGCAACCTTCAAAAAATCAGCCACCACATCGTTCAAACCAATCTCAACCATGACCATCACCGACACCACTGTTCCCAACCCTCATGAAACCGCCACACCCCTTACCTCATTGAATCTAAATCACTGCGTTAAACTAACACCCCTCAATTACTCTTCGTGGCACCTCTAACTGACCCACATCCTGTTCGGGTACAGCCTTCTCGGCTTCTTGGATGGCTCTAATCCTTCACCCGCCCCAACACTGGTAAGTGCTAACAATACCGAACAACCAAACCCATCTTATTTTACTTGGTTAAAACAAGATGGTCTTATACTCGGAGCCCTCATGGGTACACTATCCACCACTGTCCAAACCTTAATTGTCCATGCCACCACCTCAAAACAGGCATGGGACATCCTAGCACGTACCTACAACAACCCCTCCCGTGCCCACATCCTACAACTAAAAGACCGTCTTGATTCGATAATCAAAACAATCGATCAATCTATAACTGACTACATGAACTCTATTAAGGCTTGCATTGACCAATTAGCCTTAATGGGTAAACTCTTAGATCCCGAAGACATCGTCTCAAAGGTATTAAAGGGTCTTGATTACAATACCTACAAACCCGTCATGGACACTGTTCGTGCCCGTGACAATCCTATATCTTTTGAGGCACTCCATGAGAAACTCCTCTAACATGAACTCCTTCTCAAACAAAACCCTACCAATGACGTTTTTCAACCCACCGCAAACCCCACCTATCGCCACTATAACCAGAACCGCAGCTACAATCGGCACAACAATACTCCTGCATCTCACCAAACTGCCCGACAACAACCCTATGCCAACCCCCATCATCGCCCTTTTAAGGATAAATGCCAATGGTGTCACCAAATTGGTCATGTTATTGCTGATTGCCCACTATTCCGCAAACTCTTTCCAACAATCGTCTTTCCTGAGCCACCTACTCGACAACACCAGCAGCCTCCGCAAGCGCACACTGCCACTCACGGTGTCACTCCACCAAACCCTAACTACCTCCTGGATAGCGCCACCTCACATCAAGTAACCCACGACCTTGATACGCTTGCTCTCCACTCGCCTTACCTTGGCACGAATGACCTGCTCATAGGCGATGGCTCGGCCCTGGATATTGCCAACATAGGTTCTTTAACTTTTCCCTTTTCATCTCTTAAATTAAATAACGTTTTACATGTTCCTAAAATATCCCGTAATATTATTTCTATCTCACAACTATGTCGAGATAACCTTGCCTATGTTATTTTCTCACCTAATTCTTTTGTTATTAAGGCAATATCGACGGGAGTTACACTACTCAAGGGCACGGCTAAGCATGGAGTCTATGAGTTGAGTCCGTCACAACCAATGGTCTACTCTACTCACAAAGGCTCAACTCCAATTTCGTGGCATCATAAGTTAGGTCATCCTACATTTGATGTAATGAAAATCATTAATAAAGATTTACCGTTCAACCTTTCTAATTTTTCTTCGTGTGAATCGTGCAATATTAGCAAAAGTCGAAAATTACCATTTGCGACATCTTCAATTAAAACCGACGCACCACTCGACCTTATTTACTCAGATTTGTGGACAAGTCCCGTTTATTCACGTGAAAAATACAAATACTATGTTATCTTTGTTGACCACTTTAGCAAACACACGTGGCTTTTTCCGCTTAAACAAAAATCTGAGACGACACAAGTATTCATACGATTTAAAGCATTAGTAGAAAAATATTTTAATAAACCAATCCGGAAATTTTTCTCTGACAATGGAGGAGAATTCCAAAAACTAAACTCAACCTTACTAGACAATGGCATAAGTCACTTTACCTCACCACCTCATACACCGGAACATAATGGTTACGCCGAACGACGACACCGTCACATTGTTGAAACGGGTCTCGCTCTACTCTCTCACGCGCACCTTCCTATCAACCTTTGGCCGTTTGCCTTCAGTACAGCCACATATCTTATCAACCGCTTACCCACTTCTACTCTGAACGGCAACACCCCTTATTCCAAAATGCATAATAACAAACCCGACTACACCAAACTTCATAACTTTGGATGTCTTTGCTACCCGTGGCTAAGACCATATACTAAACACAAACTAGAATATCGCTCTACGCCGTGTGTCTTTGTTGGATACTCCTCCACACAAAGTGCATTTCATTGTCTCGATCCCAAAACAAATCATCTATACACCTCAAGACATGTCAAATTCCTTGAAGATGAATTTCCATATAACCGTCTTCTAAATACACCACCCAATTTCCCCACGACATCCAATCCAGACGATTGGTGTAATCTTGTACTTCCTATTTTGGAACAACCTACAAACATACCCCCTCCACTCACGGCATCCCTCCTTCCTAGACCCCCTATCACCAATGTCTACAAAAGATGCCAACCCACTCCACACTCTTCCACATTGACACTAGACACACCTCCAAACAACACCACTCACCCACCTCCCGCCTCTACATCATCCATGCCTACTAACCCTCGTTCACTACCACCACCTCCTACCACACGTACTGTTGTCACTCGCCTAGCAAACAACATAAGAGTACCCAACCACAAATATGCTAATCTCGCTCTTGCCACCACCACCACTCACTCGTTACCTAACACGGTTAAACAAGCACTCATCTCTCCACAATGGAGACAAGCTATGGAAGATGAGTTCCAAGCACTTGACAAGAATCAAACATGGACCTTAGTTCCAAAACCACCGTCACAAAATATCATAGGGTGTAAGTGGGTATATCGGATCAAATATAACCCATACGGCTCGCTTAAACAACATAAAGCACGTCTAGTAGCCAAAGGCTACCTTCAACGTCTGGGCATCGACTATACAGAAACCTTCAGCCCCGTAGTCAAACCCACCACCGTTCGTCTAATCCTCTCCCTTGCTGTCACCAACTCTTGGTCATTACGTCAACTTGACGTCAATAATGCATTCCTGCAAGGTACCTTAAATGACAATGTATATATGGCCCAACCCCAAGGCTTTGTGGATAACTCCAAACCCAACCACGTATGCAAGCTACAAAAGGTCATCTACGGCCTAAAACAAGCACCCCGCGCGTGGTACACTGAGTTGAAAAATTTCCTAGTTACCTACGGTTTTAAACAATCCATTTCAGACTCATCTCTATTTATTCTACACAATAAAAATAAATGCATTTACATGCTTATATATGTAGATGACATTATTATTACCGGTCCAAATACACAACATATACAACAATTTATATCTAATTTATCTCAGCGATTTTCTTTAAAAGACATTGGACCACTGTCATACTTTCTCGGTATAGAAGTCACACCTAACCAGCTTGGCCTTCACCTCAACCAAACTAAATATATACATGACCTCCTAGTTAAATACAACATGGCAAATGCCAAACCAACTACAACACCAATGGCCACTGAAACGCATCTCATTCGTGAAGACAACAAACCCGTTCACGACCACTCGAACTATCGAGCAATAGTAGGGAGCCTCCAATACCTATCCCTCACTAGACCAGACATTGCCTTCGCTGTTAATCGCTTGGCCCAGTTCCTTCATCATCCAACCTCTACGCATTGGCTAGCCTTAAAACGTCTTCTACGCTACTTACAAGGTACCCAAACACAAGGCATTCAGCTTTACCGTATCTCCCCTCTTTGTCTTCATGCATTTTGTGATGCTGACTTCGCTGGAGACAAAGACAACTACATCTCAACCACTGGCTACATAATATATCTTGGCCGAAACCAGATCTCATGGTCATCTAAAAAGCAATGTGGACTGGCCCTATCAACAACCGAAGCCGAATTTCGGGCCCTCGCAGCTGTTACAACCGAAACACTTTGGCTCAAAAACCTACTCACCGAACTACACATCAGCATAACCAAACCACCAGCCTTCTACTGTGACAATATGTCAGCCACACTCTACGCCAGGAACCCGATCTTTCACTCAAGGATGAAGCATATGACACTCTCCTTCCACTTCGTACGAGAACAACTTCAACTCGGTCACATCCGTATCCAACACATTGCAAGCAAGGATCAACTAGCGGACGCTCTCACTAAGCCGCTCCACAAACTTCGCTTCCACGAACTACGAGACAAGATTGGACTCCGAGCTCCGATGTCCATCTTGAGAGGGCGTATTAACAATAATAGTAGCATATCTTCCATAACCAAGAAAGCAATCAATCAGCCCACAAATCAAGCAATCAAAGATATACATACATTGTAAATATAGAAGGAATAAACTCCATATATTATTGTATCATAGGCTCCCCTAAGTAGCCTTATTTAACTCTTTCCTAGTCCTATATAAGCATGTATATACCTACTGTAACATTCATTCAAAACAGTGAATATAAACTTCTTACAATCTTAACATAGAAAATGAATTAATGAACAACCTATTGTGAATGAACGAGAAAGAGTTGTATTATTCTTATTGATGATTCTAATAATTACATGGTAAGTTTATATAAGCAACCATACAATCTAATGACGGTAAGAATAATATTAACAGCTAGAAAATAATCTTTTATGTGCAGGAAAGAAAGTTGCCATTTCATGGCAAAGTAGCCGTTGTGGTGTTAGTGCTCATTACCCCCCCGCAAGTTGGCGCGTGCAAGTTTGAGACGCCCAACTTGGAAAGTAATACATCGAACTGAGCTCGGCCGAGGGCTTTGGTAAAAATGTCTGCCAGTTGAGCCTTGGTGTGGACATAAGTGGGTTTGATAGTACCCTTCACAATTTCGTCCCGTATAAAATGACAATCCACTTCTATATGTTTCGTACGTTCGTGAAAGACAGGATTGCGAGCAATGTGAAGTGCGGATTGACTGTCACAAGATAGGGCGATGGGGTTGTGATGAGGAATGCCGAGAAATTGGACGAGCCCTTTAAGCCATTTGAGCTCACAAACTGTATATGCCATGGAACGATATTCGGCCTCCGCGGAAGATTTAGAGACCGTGGATTGTTTCTTGGTTTTCCAAGAGATGGGAGATGGGCCGAGGAACACGATATAGGCTGAGAGTGAGCGACGAGATGTGGGACATGCGGCCCAGTCTGCGTCACAGTAGGCGTGGAGGATTAGTTCAGAGTTGGAGCGGAAAAGGAGCCCTTGTCCCGGATTGGTCTTGAGATAACGGACCACATGAAGGGCCGCTTGCCAATGATCGAGGCGAGGGGCTGTCATAAATTGGGCTAGAATGTGAACGGAGTAGGTGAGTTCGGGGCGTGTAATGGTCAGATATACAAGTCGGCCCACTAAGCGGCGGTAAGGCTGGGGGTCGTGGAGTAAAGGGGAAGTGGATTCCATGAGGCGATGGTGAGGCTCCATGGGGACGGATGCGGGTTTAGACCCAAGAAGTCCAGCCTCGTTGAGAATATCCAAGGTATATTTCCGTTGGGAGAGATAGATGCCACTTGAATTGCGGGCAATTTCGATACCAAGAAAGTATTTAAGGAGACCCAAATCCTTCATATGGAAACAAGTACTTAAGTAATCTTTGAAGCGAGTGATCATACTGGAATGGTTCCCACAAATGACGAGATCATCGACATAGACGAGTACATGTAAGTCAATGTTGGGCTTGGTGATTGAGAATAGTGAGTGATCATAAGGGCATTGAGTAAAACCATATTTGAGGAGAGCGGAAGCGAGTTTGGCATACCAACATCTAGGAGCCTGACGTAGTCCGTAGAGAGATTTACGGAGGCGACAGACTTTGCCGTGGGTGGTAGACTGGTACCCAGGTGGGGGTTTCATAAAGACTTCCTCCTGAAGATCGCCGTGAAGAAAGGCATTATGGACATCCATTTGATGTATGTCCCAATTCTTTGCTGCGGCTATGGTGAGAAGAGTGCGAACGGTGACAATTTTTATAGTAGGAGCAAAGGTCTCTTGAAAATCAACCCCTTCGATTTGGCGATTACCCATGATTACAAGGCGAGCTTTATATCGTTCGATCGTCCCGTCGGCATGGTATTTGATTTTAAAGACCCATTTGGATCCAATTGCCTTTTTGTGAGGCGGAAGAGGCTCGAGAGTCCAGGTGTGGTTTCGCTCAAGTGCGTCAATTTCACGTTGCATTGCGTCGCGCCATTGAGGGACCTGCATAGCTTCGTGAAAAGAAGTTGGCTCGTGATTTTCGGTCACGGCTGCTAGAAAACTTTGATGATTAGTAGAAAATTTAGCGTAAGAAATAAAATGAGAGATGGGGTAGCGAGTACCTGAAGACGATGTGGCGGTAGTGACAACGTGAGTCGAGGGGCTGATGGCTGGTTGTTCATAGCCCTGAAGACGTGAGTTGGGAAATTTTGTGCGACACCCTTTACCTACGGCATTGTTAAGAGGGGCCGCGGGTGGAGACGTGCTGGATGTGGGATCAATAAGGACCTCTGGTGGGGCAGAGGTGCTGATGGGTGCGGTAGGGCGGTCCAGGACGGGTGAGTCGTGGACAGGAGGGTCCGTGGGAGGGGAGAGAGGTGAGGGAGGAGTATCCTCGGGGAGGTGGACAAGAGGTGCTGTGGCAGGGGAGGCAGGTGTAGCCTCGTGGTGGGAAGGGGAAAGGACAATTTGTTCGATGGATGTGAAATCGTTATTGACGAAAGATGAGGCGTCGGGAGGCGTGTCTTGAATATTTAAAGAGTGATACGGGAATTCATGTTCAATGAACACGACATCACGAGAAAAAAAATAAGAGCCTGTGTCGAGATCGTAGACACGCCACCCCTTTTTACCAAAAGGATAGCCTAAAAAAATGCATTTGCGACCACGTGGGGCGAATTTATCGCGAGATCGATTTATGTTCTTAGCGTAGCAAAGGCACCCGAATGTGCGAATATGATTCATGGGTGGCGGTTGAGTGAGTAAGATTTCGTAAGGCGTTTTACCGTTATGGATAGTCGAGGGCGTGCGATTAAGGAGATAGACGGCTCCAAGAACACACTCCCCCCAAAATCGAATAGGAAGACTAGCCTGAAAAAGGAGAGCGCGAGCAATATTTAAAATGTGGCGATGTTTCCGTTCCACTCGGCCATTTTGTTGGGGAGTGTCAACATTTGATGTTTGGAAAAGTACACCATTTTCACGAAAAAAATTTTCAAGACAAGTAAATTCATTTCCATTGTCACTACGAAAGATTTTGATTTTCTTATTAAATTGTCGTTCGATCATAGTGAAAAAATTTAGTAACGTTTGACGAGTATCACTTTTTCGACGCAACAAATAGACCCAAGTGGATCGAGAGAAATCGTCGACTATGGTCAAAAAATATTTAGAACCACATGATGCATTTTCGGAATACGGACCCCATAAATCACAATGTAAAAGATCAAAAATACCATTAGCAATGTTCGTGCTTAAGGGAAATGGAGCACGGGTTTGTTTGGCGCGAATACAAATATCGCAATGTTTACTATGAAAATCAGTTTTGAGACAATCCTTATTCAAAAAAGAAAAATAACGAGAAATAGTGGAGGAAGGGTGCCCTAATCGACGATGCCATAGCTCAGCCGTATCGAGTTTGCCAGTGGTGTAAGCATGTACCTCGTTGGTGCGAACAGATTTGAGAAAGTATAGCCCTTCACGTTGTTCACCCGCACCAATCACCGTCTTCGAGGAACGGTCCTGTATTAAACAAAGTTGGTGCGAAAATTGAATAGTCAGAGAGGCATCGAGTAATAAGCTAGAAACTGAGATAAGATTGCATTGTAGATTTGCTGCATATAAGACATTACGCAAGATAAGACGAGGGGAAAGACGGATATCACCGCTTTTATTAGCGATGGTTACATCACCATTAGGTAGGCCCACGGAGAGAGGTGTGATAGGATGAAGATTAGTAAAATGCAGGAGACAACCTGACATGTGGTTGGAGGCCCCTGTATCAATAATCCAAGAGGCAGAAGAGAAATTACCGCTTAAACGATCAGTAGATTCAGCCTTGCGATGTCGCCACATCTGGGTTAACTCATCAAGTTCTCGGGAATCGAGAGCATTCAAATCAATCCTGTCAAAATTATGAAGAGAAGAGCGAGAGGAAGAAGCCCCAGTATTACCATTGTTAGGGCCGGTTCCCAAGGCCATGTTGGCCCGAGGTGCACCAGTCTCAGGGGTCGGTTTGCTACGGTCTGAAGAATTGCGGCGGCGAGGATCAGGTACATAGATGGCCTGACTCATATCAGTGGCATTTGGGTCAATATAGATCCTGTCGCGGGGTCGATCGCCCCACGTTTCAGGGAAATTTCCCGTGACACGGTAGCAGGTACGAAGGAAATGGCCATGGCGTTGACAGGCAATACAGTAAGGACGATTAGGATTATTGGGCCGGTCTGATTTGTAATCACGAGTGCCCCCTCCACCTGATTTGGAACTATGGTGTACCCTAGCAGCGAAAGCCATGGGGTCGGGACGGGAATCAGAGGTAGTTTTGGAAAAAGAACGGACTCCTTCCTCTTGAAGGAGACGGTTGTAGACAGCATTAAGATTGGGAAGAGGGGTGATGCCATGGATTTGAGAGCGAACATTATCAAAACGATCATCTAAACCCATTAAAAAATAACGTACCCGTTGTTTCTCACGGCGGTTGTCAAAGATACTAACCCAATCACACGGACAGACTTTGCACGAACAAGGCGGGAGCGCATCATGTTCCATGAGTTCGTCCCATAGACTGTTGAGACGACCATAATACGACATAATAGATTCGGTGGGGGATTGTTGACACGCGAAGAGGTCGGCCTGAAGACGATAAATCCGTGCCTCGTTTTCCTGTGAGAAGCGTTGCCGGATACTGTCCCAGACCAGTTTCGCTTCGGGTCGATAAGAAATCGATTTGCTTAATTCTGGTGCAATAGTAGCAAAGATCCAAGCGGTGACAAGAGCGTTTGTGGATCGCCATGTACGAAAGTCCGCTGCTGATTCAGTAGGTTTGGGAATTGTGCCATCGATGTACCCCATCTTGTCCTTGGCGAGAAGAGCAAGACGGAAGGCACGAGACCATTCGTCATAATTATTGCCGGAAAAAGAGATATGTGTGATTTTGGTGCCTGGGTTCTCAACTTGAACGACAGAGACAGAGGGATTGGGTGTTTTGTCAGTAGATGAAGAATTCGTCATGATGGGACGATGAAGAAGGAAGATTTGTAAGAATAAAATCAGATAGTGAAATAAAACCTATAGTCTGATACCATATTGTGAATGAATGAGAAAGAGTTGTATTATTCTTATTGATGATTCTAATAATTACATGGTAAGTTTATATAAGCAACCATACAATCTAATGACGGTAAGAATAATATTAACAGCTAGAAAATAATCTATTATGTGCAGGAAAGAAAGTTGCCATTTCACGGCAAAGTAGCCGTTGTGGTGTTAGTGCTCATTACAACCCCCCATGCTTCTGAGATTAAGAAACTGGGTATTTCTCAGCGCATATGCGTGCGACAAGAATGCACTTAGTCTGACACTTTCTTATTAACTATGCTTATTATCATCACTTGGCGTGGCTCTTTATATGTTTTCTCCGGGAATCTGGAATATAAAATGTAACCAACAACAAATATACCCTAATCATTCATGCTCCCAGCGTTTTATACCTAGTTGACAAACATTTTGCTTCTTATCAAATTAAACAATTTGAAATTTTATAAATCTCTTTCTTGGATCGTCAACAGTACGATAAACCATATTAAATCATAAACACGGTAATAGTCAGTATTAGAGTCTAGGCACTGCCACAGATGAGCAAGGATTCTCTCCAATTCGTTAGTGTTAGAGAGTCTAGGGTTTAGTATTAGACGTCAAGGTGACGGCTACGGTACGGCGACTGTCATTAGGGTTTGGTAATACTTAGGGTTTATTGTAAGGTATTATAAATACCGATCATTCTATGTTATCAACAACCCAACTCAATAATACAATTCATTTCTCAATTTCTAATATGCTAACATTAGAAATTGAGAAATGAATTGTATTATTGAGTTGGGTTGTTGATAACATAGAATGATCGGTATTTATAATACCTTACAATAAACCCTAAGTATTACCAAACCCTAATGACAGTCGTCGTACCGTAGCCGTCACCTTGACGTCTTATACTAAACCCTAGACTCTCTAACATCCCCCCTCAAACTCATGGTAATTTTGATAAAAATTTCCATGAGTTTGCACAAACAATAAATTAAGAGAAAAAAAAAAATCAATCTTCATCTTCTTTGGCTTCATTATCATCTTCATATTCGCAAGGTTGGTAAGATGAACGAGTATAAAACTCGTTAGAAAATTTCTTCGAACAAGAACGTTAAGCTTTTCGGACTTGTCGAATATCAAATAATTTGCTAGGAACACTAATCGAACCTAAACAAATTTCAATAAAACGGAAAACTTTCCGTCAAATTCAATAATTGGAGAACGTTAATTTTTTCGGACTCCAAATTTAATCGCGTAACTCGCCAGTCAAATTTTGAACCACCTTGAACGAATTTGAAAACTTTTAATTTCAAAGAGATTGAAATTGATGATAGTGCACGCGCATAAAATTTAGGGGATGACAAAATCAAGACAAAGTATCAAACAAATTGCCTTTGCTTTATGACTACCATTATTTGTTAGTGTAAGCAACCTTGGTCTTTGACGGAGACACAAGAGCACACCAACATCTTTTTTTTTTTTTTTAAAAGTACAAATACGGATGGCTGACAAAATAATACGGAACATATTTCTTTTTTTTGTTTAAAATTAGATAGTACATAATGAATCCCGCCGGTAGGTTTCTTACATTATCAACCCACCGGCGAGGTAGCGGAAGCGATTTTTGTAGAGTCCTCTAGGAAAGAGGCTCTGATACCACATTAGAAATTGAGAAATGAATTGTATTATTGAGTTGGGTTGTTGATAACATACAATAAACCCTAAGTATTACCAAACCCTAATGACAGTCGTCGTACCGTAGCCGTCACCTTGACGTCTTATACTAAACCCTAGACTCTCTAACAGTTAGTTAAACTAGATCATTTAGTGGATAACAAGGTTTTTCCAACACTTTGGCCACGCACTCGTAGACTTTACCCTTTGGAAATGTGGAGAAAGGACATTGTAATATACTAACTTCAGTACAAGTGCTCGTAGCTAGGAATGTCGTTTCTAATGCAAAAGCCAAAAGGCCTCAATGAGTCAGGCTGACAATTGAACGCCCTCAAGTGAACGAAAAAAAAATACTTAATACTACTGCTACTACTGCTGCTGCTACATCTACAATTCCTTCAAAAAGGGATTATAATATCGAAGATCAAACTATTGTTTAGCAAGGAAAGATAGGAAGACATAATTTATAATAACAAATTAGAGATAAACTTATGTATAGGATGGGAAA
The DNA here is from genome assembly GCA_022085475.1 of Heliosperma pusillum. Lineage (NCBI taxonomy): Eukaryota > Viridiplantae > Streptophyta > Magnoliopsida > Caryophyllales > Caryophyllaceae > Heliosperma > Heliosperma pusillum. The sequence continues at coordinate 44,434 of JAIUZE010003936.1, forward strand.
CTACGGGTATACCCATTTCTGTATCGAATAGATGAATCCATAGCATATGGAGTAGGTCGTATAACCGATTCACGTTGACCCGCATCCTGGACCGCACCAAACACAATCTCATTGGTTTTCTCACAGCTTTGTTCATAGTAAGTATGAGGGATGGCCGAGTGGTGCTGATGACGGTTCTGCTGTTTCTGCTGCTGTTGCTGAAATTCTGTATATAAAACCCGGCTTTGTCTAAATTGCTGCATCTTGTCAGCATCTTTAGACATGAAAGCATAGGTTTTCTTTGGGGTAGGAGCTCTGGTTTCAATGGAAGGAGGCTCCTCTTCCTTAGGTATCTCAAAGCTTTCTTGTGACGGCCAAGCAGTGTGTTGCTGGTAGCTCCCTTGATTTAGGTACTGATACGGTACTGGCTTTCTTTTGAACACCGGAAATATAGTTGTTACAATTTCCATGGCTGATGCGGCAGCAGCGGTAAGTAACTTCTCCAATGACCTGAGAAAGCTTTCCACCTGCTTCTCTGATTCTTCTTCAGATGGGATCAGTGGCGGCCGCGCTGATTTTAGAGGCTTTTGGTATGGATTTGTTGTAGTGATTTCTGTTGTCTGTACATCATGAACAAGGTTTCGTAACTCAAATTACAGTATAGAGGCTCATGTATATTTTGACAGCATCAAAAAAGAGTGGCAAAAGGTAATAAGAAACACAAGAGAATATTAGTTAGACACTTAGACTATTGCCCTGTGTAGGAAACAGATGTGTAGTTTGATTGTTTGTATTAAAAGTAGCTTTCTGAAATGCAATTGGAAGATTTCAAAGATTAATAAAAAAGAAAAAAGGTAGAAATATCAAAGCAAGAGTATTACATTTTGCGAAGAAACAATGGAACCTACTCGTCTCTGCAACAAGGCCAGCATGTAGCCAAAGAACCCAGCAGCTAACAGAACGACGATTCCTGACAAAAATCATAAAATGGGGTGAGATAAAGTGCGGTCACTTAGGAAAAACAAAATTGGGTAAACGTTGTTGCAGAAATAATGTATTGTCATGTTAGATTACCAAGAGGGAAGCCGCTTTCATACTGATAAGCACAGTCATCAAAATGGAGTTGGATTTCTCTGATTGCTCGATTCCCTCTATCGATGACCAGCAAGGAACAGCTGCTTCCAACATAGACTACATCAAAATCACTGGAAAACTTTGCTTCTTCACTCGGTCCATCCACATGCCCTCCTCTTTGGCTCCATTTCCCTCCCGCAATTGTTGTGACCCCTGCAATATCGAAGATCAATTAGCATAATAAATATGATGGAATATATGAAACAAAGAAACAGGAATACAGTTGGCAAACTGGTAATTTGGGTCGCGTATGGGGTGGGTCATTTCACGTAGGCTTACATTCGGGTCGGGTCGGATTTATGTGTTGTAATCGGGTCATTTCAGGATATGGGCCAGTTCAGGAGCAGTAAAGCTTGGGTCAGATTGTATCAATCTGTGTTTTGGGGTCATATTCAGGTTATTTTATAGAGATAAAGATCAGGCCAGGTCTGTTATGCAAGGTCTAGATGTTAGTCATGTAACATCTGATGCAAATTGCATCAAGAGTTATTTGGATTTAACAAAATATTTGTGTTTTCAACGAAACACGAAGATATTATCATGTGCAACCATCCTCTTGGCCCTTACCACGCCATAGGCATAAGTCTTTTAGTTAGTTTTGCTTAGCTGACTCATCCAAAAACCGGATATACCTGCATCGCTGATCTTCCTGATCGCCATGTTCACAGTATCAGCCACATAAATGTTTCCTTTGTCATCAACAGCAACGCCTTTAGGATGGTTCATCTTTGCCTCCCTGTGTTTCCCATCTACATGACCAGAGTATCCCTCAGCTGACCCAGCAACCAGCTTTGGCCTGCTGTCTGCATATCTTAATGAATCACAACAAGGACAAGCCCAAATAAACAAAGCACATGCACATGCCTACACATAAAATTTCTATACTATAAGTCAAAAAAGGACAAGAAATGAAGGACAACCAATAATTCAATAGCCTAGCTTGAACTAAATCAGTTTTATCACAAAAAAAAAAAGATACCACAACCAAAGTAAACTCAGCTTGGAATTAAAATCAAAACCAGTTTATCACACACACACACAAAAAATATACAAATCCAATGGACAAATTCATAAGGTGTTAAATAGCATGTTGCATCAGCAGAACAAAAGCTTGAAAAAGAAGCGGTACCACAACCAAAGTAAACTCAGCTTGACCATCACAAGCAATGTTGATCAGACTCGGTTAGAAGTATCCGACACGGGTACGTGTCCAAGAGTCGGATTCGTCTATGTTATAAAAAAAAATCATGTTTTTAGTCTAAAATGAAGTGTCCGAGTGCCACACCCATGTCCGAGTGTCAGACACCGGTACGCGAGGTGATCTTGAAGAGTCCGTGCAACGTAGATCACAAGTCACTGTTTTAAAGTAAAGTTCATCTGCCAAAAGAGATACTCCTACCAATTATATATCCATAAGAAGAGAATATATAATTAAGCAACCCAGCCAAACAAATGACATACTAATCCAATATTATTAACAATCACCCATCAGTATAACACATGATAAGATTCAAAACACCTCCAAGACCAATACTGGAGTATTACTTAGATTCGTAGTACTCGTTCCATCTCATTTATACAGTCCCAATTTCCACATTTATAGTCAAACAAAGTCAATTTACCATATTTCTCGTAACATACCTTAGTTACAACCTTCTAAATATGAAAATATGAAAATATGAAAGTAGTTATTGTGATAAATCATACATGACAAATCTACATTGTACGTTCACATTTATTTAGATAAATAAAGGTCAAAGTTAACATGAGCTAAGCATCAAAGTCAAATGAGCGTAATATGAAACGTGATTATTTGGGGTTGCTATAGGATGATATTGAATCGAAAAAGCGACTTACAAAGGGAGAGTGAAGAGGAGATAGTGTAAAGATTGCTATTAGCAGAATCCAAAATGAGAAGGTCTCCAGTTGGGAGAATTTGGAGAGAATAAGGCTCGATTCCGAGTTTACTTCCATCAAACACTGTCTCCACATTATACCCACTCTCATATTTCATCATTGAACGCCCAGATATTGCTGTAATAACCATAATTACAATTAACCATCATTTCATTATTGTGATTTATGTCACATTCAAAACAAATCAAATCACATCACATTTTAAGGAAGTGAAATCTAACAAAAGAGATCTAATAAAGATAGTACCTGTTTTTGTGGTAGTTTTAAGTGACCACACCCATTTCATAAGCTTAGCTAGGGAACTTGAGAGAACCCCACTTACAATTTCTGCAAAGAAAAATAAAAAAAACCATTCAATAATTAAAAAAATAACATTAGTAAATACATTAAATCTCATTTGAGTCCATCTTAATTTAAAACAACGTCCATTCAGCCACGCTACGTGGGTCATTTAATGATAACTATAATGGCTACGTTGTAAGTTTTAAGACGATCTTAAGCAAGACTAACTCCAATAAATACATTACTGAATCAAAAGGTGACAAATTAAGAGGGTTTTTAAGGGGTTCTTCAACTTACTAGCAGGTGAAGCAGAAGCTGAAGCTGAAGAAAACACAGAAAACAAAAGCATAAAACACAGAAAAACAACCAAAATCTTCCTACCCAATAACTCCATTCTAAAAGGAATGTAACAAAAAAAAGGGGTAATTACAGAGAACAAGTGAAGTTTTTGTGTTGCATTATTACAAGGAAAAACCTAGAGGTGAAGAGGGAAATTTAATGAGCAAAAGGAGAGAAAAATATATCTGTTGGGTTTTATTGGGTTCTTGAAAAATTCAAATGGGTAAATTTAATTTCTGCAAAAAATGTTGTGAAAGTAGAACAGAAAGGATCTTTACTGAGATGAAAAGAACAAAAGAAGAAAAAGGGGAAATGGAAAATTGGAAAAAAGAGTGGGAAATTGTGCTTTTCACCAGTGAAGTGAACTAGTGAAGTGTAGCTGAGTGAGTGGAGGGGATGGAGAGTGTCTTGTGTGAAAGCGAAGCTTGGATCCCCCGGGTCACGAGTAAATCTAGTTTCTTAGATCATCCCCAAACAGAGGTCACGTTAATTAGATCGCGACCCGTTTTTACTCTTAACTAGTTTTTGTGCCCGTGAACATCACGGGTGCGTTTGAGATTAATTGTTTAAGTTTACGCATAATTGTAACCTTCGCTAGTATGAAACATGTTGATATTTTTGTAGCTTTGTGTTGTTAACATGGACACACAAAAATATTTCATCTGATTTATAATTTATGTAGTTTGGTGAGAACCATAACAACAATTTTATTTTTATTAATATATATTAAGATATCATATTACATGGGTAAATAGACATAATACCTGATGAACACAATATGAAATTACTTAACTGCACATTGAGAACTATGATATAAAATTATCTCTATTAACTGAATAGGTTTTAGGTCCATTACTCATTTTCATCATTGTCTATTATTAATTACTTTTAATTTGTTTCTCATATACTTTTTATCATTAACCGTGTCAATTTCACATAAATATCATCATAGGCCATGATTTTTGTCTTGAATTAATTTGTTTTTTTCATTGCAATATATTTTTTTTTTGTAAGGATAATAGATATTTAATTTACTATGTTATATAATATTTAAAGTACGTTATATGAATAAAATATTTTTTTTGCTCATCTTCTTATACATAATAATCAATTGATTGAAATTAACATGTACAATTACACAACATAATATTTTATTGCACATTTAAATTAATATGATGTTGTAACAATAAAATAGTAAAAGCTTATTTATATGTCTAATTTATATGCCAGCAAAAAAATTTCACAGGTCTCGCGCTAGTAAGAGCGGATAACATTTACAAATGGAGTAAAAACTATACTGATGTAACTTGATTTGTTTTTGCGAGATAATTTATTTTTAGTAATAAAATCCTAAAATTTAAATTTAGAATTTACTTTGATGTTTAATTGTTGTTTAATTTATTTTAAAGTTAAGAAGACAAAATTTAATGTTTAATGCTACAAAATACTTACCCTTTACTTTTTTTTTTTAAAAAAAAATAACAAATAATCATGTGACATGCTAAAAGTCTTTTAATAAGGGAATGATCGATGTAAATGTGTAATGTGATGCTTTTTGTCCCTTTATATTGTCTTTTTTTGTTAATAAATGACTTGATGATGTGGAAGTGGGTTGTGTAAATAGGTGAAAATGTTGATGTGTCATTTAGATAGATGATTAGTTTGTCTTTTTTATTATTATATATAGATCTCAAGTAGAGGCCGCGTTAATTAGGTCGCGACCCGTTTTTACTCTTAATCTCACTTTGTTTATCTTGATCTACTTTCAACCTCCCAAGCAGAAGGTCACGGCCTAAGTCATCAACTCAATCATTTTCCACTTCACAATCCATATTATATACTTTTTTTTATTGTTTTTATATTGTTCAACCAATAAAAATTGTAGACCTAGTAGGTCACTAAGGTGGTCAATTTTGTTCCACCATGGTCACAAATTGACCTTTGGTCACCATTTAGCAAAGAAGGTCACCAATTATGTTTGTGTAATTACATCATTAGCATGACCAAGCAAGGTCATGACCTACCAATTAACCTTGCTTGAGGATGGTTTACTGTCACAAGTTTATGATCGATCGGTCACAACTATCTCTCTAACTTGTTTTTACTTGACCCTACATTAATCGGTGTAAAAAATCATAAGTTTGCCACGCCCCAAATCACAATTTGTGTATATATTTTATATTTTTTTCCCCTGTTTTCAAATTCTTTTAATTTATGTATGTGACCTCTCACAAACCCGTCTCCCCCTTACTCTCTCACTTTCCATCACTTTAATCTCTCGAGAGGTCACAAATAAGAATTTGTTTATATCATTGTCTAACTGTTTATCTTGTTTTCGAATTCTTTTAATTTATCTAGTTTATTTTAAAAAAAATTCAAAATTACAGCTTTTTTATCGATACAATTTTCGAACTTATTACCTTTTAAAATAAAATTTTAAATTACTTCCTTAAAAAGAGACTTTTGGTTAGGTTTTGCTATCAAGTTCAAACTCAGGTCATAATTAGAATAAAATGACGAAAATAATCTTGCTTATATTCATACCTTACCATAATTTCTTCTAAACAACAATTATTGACTATATCAAGGGATTTTTACTACGTACTTTTAATGATTCAGTTGCCGTAATCCAATCATTTGAACCCTAATTTTGGTCATTGTGATTAATGTTTTTCTAATATGTACTATTTTGTTGTTGATTATAACCTGCTAAGTTTCTTAAATCCTAATTTACATTTCAAGAAAGTCGGTGTTTTGATTGTGTGAATTTAAGTGTTTTGATTGTGTGAATTTAGGGCCTTTGATTGCTTAATTGATTCTCTTAAAACCTTATTTCTTCATTGTTTATCTCAACTTGGTACACAACATTTGGGGCAAAATTATTGTGCTGATTGCTGGATTTAGTATTTACTGTAACACCCCCATCTACGAAAGAGCTTTACTAAGACCTTCCTCGGTCTAAGACATAACGGAAGCTAAAGACTCGTCAGCAACGTCAATCCCATCCAATCCCCAAAGCATGCTCAAACGAAATACCTGCTAAACTCATGCTCACCATATCCCAATAGATCACAACAGTTTTTGAAAACATAAACGGGATCAGTACCATCATATATTAATGAACTCATAAACAAACAGCAACATTCATCTCAAAGTAACCAAGTAAACAAGTAACCAGTATCATCTCCAAACTCCAGTAACTGAGTTCCCGCTGAAGCGGTCACCCCTGCCAGCGTTAGACACCAGATCTAAACGCCTTTCCACCTACGATGCCAGACCGCAGCACTGGACATCAACTGCCCGTCTCACCGCATCGAGAGTTCCCGGAACATTAATGTGCACATCCCCCTCGTGGCGGGAGAGCCACGAGATGAAAACTCGGTGTGTGGTACCGTCTCCCGGCGGACCACCAATATGTAACCAGTTACCAATCACAATCACAAGTACATCATCATCATCAACCATCCTCATCATCATCATCATAGTAACCAACAACATCAACAACATCAATCAATATACAAAGGTACTGAGTGTGAAACCCTATCTCTAAGTAAATCCGCAACAAATGCAATCACAATCTGAAATCTTCCTCTTCGAAGTCTACTCCTAACAACAGTTAATAAACTAGTTTAACAAACAATCTAATCCCATCCCTAAAACAGATTAGGGTTAATGAGATCTACCGAACAATAATTAACTAGATTAAAGATAAAGTTACTTACAAAACGTTCAATGTTAAGGAAGTGTTCCGACGAACAAACAACAAAAATCCAAGACTTGAGATGAGTTAAGATGATTAGAAGAGGTATAGAGAGAGTTTAAGAAAGCTTTTAGGATTTAATAATGATTAGAAACCGATGGAAATCATTTATACCTCCTTAATCGTCTTAATTCAAAACCGCTCGAAAACCCCGTTAGACCGGTGCACTCGGTCGAGCGCCTAAAACACTCGGCTGAGTGCCACCTAGGCAGAATGCTGCCTAACTGACACAATCAACCACTCAGCCGAATGACCTCTACTCGGCCGAGTACAGACACTACTCGGTCGAGTGCCCCCTACTCGACCGTGTACCAGACAATCAGAATACGGAGTATTACAGTCTTCCCTCCTTAAGAACAAACTTCGTCTTTGAAGTTCACACCCCATACTCACACAACAAAAAGACAACAAAATCAAACATACGACATATAACCATGACTCCAACGATCACAACTACCACCAACAAAGCTAACGAAATTTACAGCACCATAACTAATACTAACCAAAACTACAAAATAATAACGCGGTCGACTCCTAACCCCTTAAGAAAATAAGGTTACGTCCCCGTAACCAAACATAACTGCTGAAAAAGATGTGGATACCGCTTTCTCATAGAATATTCTGCCTCCCACGTCGCTTGTGACACCCTCAAATTTGCGGAAAGAAAAAAAATAATTTAAATACAAAATGAAGGTGTCTGAAATAAAAAGGTCATTACAAAACGGAAATAATATTCTAAAAAGAATTATACAAGACGGGAGACATATCTCCCGTATAAATACGGAAATGAAAGAGTGTATAATAATATACAATCTAAGAACCGAATATAGGTCCAAGGTAATACTTCGCTCGCTAGCTCGTCAATGTACCCAATGTATGCATTCACCACCTGTTCGACCGCATTAAATATAAACACGGAAGCCACAGTCAGTGGGGAGTAACTCCGAGTCCTCCCAGCCACGAAATGTCGAGTTTAATGAAACATGAATAACATAAAAGCAATGTATATGGAAAATACAAAACTTAAACATATATGATATGCTTTTCATGTTATGAAACAGATAACTAACAAATAACCTAGCATGTGAAAGCTATCATGTGAAACCGATAATAAACTATGACTCGAGGTAGGGAAGCTGGTATGCTAGCTCAGAGGTTCCTCTCAGAAACATGGCCGTGATACACTCAAACCCTAATCAACACGTAATCATGTGAATCAGTTAACAATCGGTAATCCAAACTCTATCAATCCTAGCCGGCTTGCATCTCACCTTCTAGAACTCATAGAATCATACAAACATGAAAGACCAATACTTCTACACAACAGGCATAAGTTCTTAGAACAGTCAATAGACGACTTCTGTAACTCGAGGCTATACCACAAGGTAGGAAAACATCCTAGTCCTAGACTGATCAGACCTAGCGACAACAGCTATTCCGTTCCCCGTCCCATGACATAACCGTCTATGAGAAACTCTACTAGGCGACCCCCTAAGCAGAGATGGCTAGTACTTAAGCTGGCTCCAGTCCCAAAACGGATCAGGCAGCCATGCCCCGACTTGGATATAAACCCACCAAGCCGAGACACAAAAGCTATCAAGCTGTGAACTCCATATGCTCGTTAAAGATAGTACGAGCCTATCAATGTCATGGTCCAAGCTACTCATTTAGAATTAGAATGGTCAAGACGCCATATATCCATAATTCTCTATGGGTACTTAGTCAACACGACACCAACCATATAATAAAACAGTCACGGGAAAACATCCTATCATGTGACTAATTGCATATCAATAATAATCAAATATCATATCGCCTCATATCTACTAAGGCTAATTCATTAATTAAATACAACCATACTTGAAGACAAATCCCCGACCCGAGTCCCGCGACGGGTCATCAGTCAAATCGGGGCTGACTAGATCTTATTTTGACCAAACCCGTTGGATCAAACCGGCTAGAAACAGAGTCTTTATCACATAGACATAAAATCAACATATTCATTACATGTTATTTTTATTAAAACTTCTAACATGTGAATTATTAAATCTTACGTAAACCCCCGCTTGACTTAAATGATATCCAATTAAACTACGGTCTCGTCTTATAATTTCTAACATGTGAGAAATAATAATTTAATGAAAAACCTTTTTAATTAAATATTTTACTTATTAATATTTCTCGCTTGCTAATTATTACAAAACGCGATAAAAATGACGATAACTCAAAAACCGTCACAAGTCCCAAAGTGGTACCCACGGGCTGAGTTGGGCCGGACCCCACATGGGCCTGGACTGGGCCCACGGACCTATTTGGGCTGATTTGGCTGTTTTTCCAACTTTTACCAAAAACCGTTTCTTAAAAATTCCCGCATGCTTTAACATCATTAAAACCCGTCAAAACAACAACATAACAATCAAACATCGACACAACCCAAAGACCAAAACCCGGACCCACCATGGACCAACCCAGACCGGTCTGAACCGGCCTGGACCGGCCTGGTTTGGACCGGTTTTCCAGCCACCAATTCGGCCACCACCAAACAACAACCCCAAATTTCCAAATTAATTCTAACATGTTTTTAATTAATCAACACCCATTTTAACAACCAATTTAACCACCCATCATACAACAATCATCATCATGAAGAAATCATAAAAATATAACAAGAACAACCAACATGTTATAAAATCATAAAACACCATACTAACTACTACTTAACATGTTACTAACTAAAAATCATAAAATCATAATAATATGAACAAAAACTAAAGATGAACCAAAACTAAAGAAAAACCAAAGCTATGTAACATTTATCCGTCGAGTAACTCGGAATCGTTACCTTAGCTAGCTAAAATCAAGTAGCACCAAAATAATAAGAACTACGAACTAAGAAACCCGTCTTCTAGTCTTCTCCTAAGATATACGAGTCACCAAACTCGTCTTCAAAATCTTCCCCTATAAGAAATGACAAGAAAAACATTATTAGAACTTAAAATATGAATTTCCATAATTAAAGTCTTGAAAACGATTTTGACGGAATTGAAATAAAACCGTACGTGGAGATGGAGAGCGAAGAGGAGATCCTAGAAATATAAGTTAGGACGGATTTAATTAAGAAATGAAGGTTTTCTGAAGGTTTTGCTCAAGAACGACGAAGAACGGATGAAGAACGACGAAGAACGTTCAAGAACGATGAAGAACGATTTATTTGATCTTAAATTGATTTGTTTGAAAAATGAAAAGTGTTTGTGAGTAGGAATGAGTGTGTGAGCCGTGAGTTTATAGAGCAAAATTAGTGAGTTGGGTTTGAAATTGTTGTATGGAATTGACCCGGTATAATAATTATATTACCGTAATTAATTAGATATGAAGTTAATTGAATTAAATATCAAGATATTATGTTATTATAATGAAAAGAAATAAAATATCAAGGCTAAGAGAGGAAGAAAAACCGTGTGGTATGGGTGATATCGGGTCAGTTTTGTAAACGATTTGCGTAATTTTCGTTAACTGATCGATAAAGTAAATAAATATCTAGATATTCTTATTAGTTTAATCAAAAGAATTAAACTATCTCATGTGAGTGGAAAACGATGACATGGGAGCGTGACTCATGCCAAAGTCGAGTTTCGATTTTGTTGCGCGCATTACGATGCGTCGGGAATAGTTAAATGACGTTTGGTTAAAAACCGTAAACGTTATTCTTTAAATTCCGAATAAATTCAAAATAATTATATTAAATTATGATAAATCTTAATAAATCTAAATCAAAAATAAATCAAAAATATTATTTTTTTAAATAAAATTTCGGTCTTCATACTTATGAGACGAGTCGGGAAAAGTCAACGGAAGTCAAAGTTGACTGAAAAGTCGAGAAAAGTCGAAGATGACTTAAAAGTCAAGAAAAGTTTAGGACGACTTAAAAGTAAAGAAAAAGTCAATGACGGCTTTAAAAAGTCAAGGAAAAGTCAAAGACGACTTAAAAGTCAAGAAAAGTCAAAGATGACTAAAAACGGTTATTTTCATGGAATCCCTCAAAAATTCCAAATACGAACGCGGAATTTCAAAATACGACTCGGAACAAAAATTCCTATTTTAAAAACTTAAGTTCTACTGAAAAGTGTTAGTAAATATTTTTACTAGAAAAATCGGGTATATTTCGGGTTGTTACAATTTAGCTTCTCCCTTTAGTGATAAAGGAAAAATGGTTTCTCTAATCTGGTTTTGGGTGATTCCCTCCCTCACAAAGGTTTGACACATTCGCAAAAGGTTTGGAGATGGTGTGACGGATTTTCGTTTGGTTTTCCACTAAATTGGTTACCCTCAATGAGAGCAATCAAAGTCATATGGACCCTTAGGATCCCACTAGCGAGCTCAAAAACCCGGTACCTTGGATCTTCCCTTGTTAGTACCATTTTTGTCAACCTACAAGAAAAAAAACACAAAAATGAAAGTTAGTAACGATTTAGGTACGATTGCACCTAAAAATGGTAGAATTGATAAACAAAAACCAACAATACATAGATAAACAAAACCGTGCTCCCCGGCAACGGCGCCAAAATTTGATCGGTTATGTCGCGGTCCCGATACAAAAATAATTACCCGCACTTAGGCTAACAACATAAGGAATGTAATTAGGGAAGTAGGGTGTCGATCCTCAGGGAGTACGTGTTAACTATGAATTGCTATGGATTGATTTTCATTTAAGTTCGAGTCACTTGAGGTGGTTGTATAAGCTATTAACATAAAATAAAATGACAAGTATGTAAATGACGATATGTAAATGACAAATATGTAAATTGCAGAATGTAAAACTCAAAACAGAAGACTTACCCGATCGGATTGTCACGTACCCGATCGGGGAAGTTCTCTGATCCGAGTAACAATATTTAAAATCTAACTAAAGCGATATTCAAATGACAATATTGAAAGACTATATAACTAGACTAATAAACTAGATAATAATAATAAAGTAAAATATCTAAGAACGAAAATAGAAAGACGATAAAGTAAACTAACTAGATAACAACAAAATAAACTATCTAAAACGGTAAAGTAAACTAACAAATCAAGTTGAAATAGTGAAAGAGAAATACATGTAAAACGATTCAAAAGTCTCATAGATACCAACATTAGAATTACTATGATTGTCTAGGCCTTGTAGCGGTATATTCCTTTCGGATTCGTACCGACCTTTTAGTGGGTCCTAACGTCCTCTTCAGCATGGTTAAGTCACTAAACCCCTATTGGCAGTCCTAATTCCCATCCCAACTCTCGTTATAAAGATAGAAATTGACTAATACAAACAATTGTTTATGGCCACTAAACATAGTTATAGAATTTGGCATAACCAAAAAAAGAAACAATTAGATGGTTCAAATGATATCTACTCTTCTTTTAATTCATTTAACTCGTGAATCATTTCAATATTACAACTCTATTTATTTTATTTACACAATGTTAATCTTACAATATTATATCTAATTTATGTGATCATGTGATTAAGTAAATTAATAAGAAAAAGATGTAGGAAATTAAACTATGAAATATAAATACTAAAGTGGTTATGGTGATTATATTAATAATGATTCTAGTGACAATTTTAAGGATTATATGATTAGGTAAAATATAATGTGACATCTTAAACATTATTTTGGTTTTAACTAGATTAATTTTAGATTGATTTCCTAACAACGACAATATGAAAACAATACTTATTAAATTAAAGTTCATGATGAGAATTGCATAGTAAAAGATAGAGAGTTACCGAGTTTGGAATATGAATATATAAGAACGAAAGTAAAGAACAAATATCCAATAACAAAAGCTATGAAAACACTAGAGAAACACTAAGAAATAAACTATATTCTAAAACTTATAAGAAAGTGTGCTAAAAGATAAAAAGATGATAAGAGATAAGTATATGATATAAGATGATAATGGATAATTGGATTATTGGATGATTGTAAGATGATAATTGTGTGTGATGATCATTGGCTTTTATAGGGCTTCATGGCTGCTGATCCCTCGTCCAAATTCGTACCATAGTCAAAGCATTAAATCACACATTTAAGCTCGGTTGAAGAAGAGCTAAGTAACGTCCACTTGCAGAAATACCTGATCGGGTATATGGTAATCCGATCGGGTAAATGTGCAAGATGGATTCTTCCGTCTTTTCGTCTTAGGCACGGAATCCTATGCCTTGGTCTTGGTCAATGCAATACGGAATTGGGCTTGGGCTGATCTTCTTTTGGCTTGGGTTGATGTTACCTTTTGAGTTCAAAGCCAAAGTCCAAAATAAATCCAATTGAGGAAGGATGTAGCGGAATCGTAATCAAATCGTGAATTGGCTATCATCAATTCCTTGAAAACTCGTATCCTAGTCCCTTTGCTCCATAAAGTAGGAAAATATAGCAAAACCGCTTCATTTTCTATAAAACGAGTCAAAACACGCAAAACAACTAGAATAACAATGTTAGCTCATTAATCACTTAACAAAGTGCATAAATCGTATGGAAATCGAGCTAAAACGGGGGATTAATTAGTACAAAATATCACTTATCAAGTGACGAGACCAAAAGAAAATGTTCTTGAAATAATAAGATTATGATCTATGAAATGGAAGTACCTAGAAATTTTAAAATTCGATTTTCTAACATAAGAAACTTATGAAAATAAATGGAATCTATGCAAAGGAATGATGTATTTGGAGTTGTCCAAAATCATTCTATAAACATGAAGATGTTTTAATTGGAGGTGTCCAATTATGGTTGCATGGATAGACATGGAAATTTCTTCAAAAGCTAAGTTAATGCGTAACTGTGCTTAGATCCATATCATTAGTAAAAATACCTCATAGTTGGTGTGTACAAGATACACAACAAAGCCACATGTCCAAATAGGGATTTGGAATAGGATGAGTAAATGATATAAGAAGAGTTTCACTCGAATTGTCGAAAAGTCATGTAAAGACATGAAGTTCAGAGAGAGTTAAAGTCATGTAAAGACATGAAGTTCAGTGGGAGAAATTGTCTTCCACGTGAATGACGTATCACTCATTGTGAGTGACGTATTCATATTACCTTTTTGAAAGGAGTAGTTGGATTTTAATGCTGGATGAAAGAGGGCTACATGTATACTAAAATCAAAATCTATTGTGGAATAGAAGATTTTAGCTTGGCATTTAGAAAAGTGTCTTATATCGATAAGATCCTTGATCTATTTCAACAAGTTTAATAGGTTATTTATATTGATGAAAGTGGGATCACTATGAAAGGGTCATAGTCATCCAATGAACCTAAGAGTTGTTGATCACATGAGACCAATCATGTATGCCATTACATGCACATACCTAAATGAATTGTATGCTGGGAGCATGACAAGCCTATAACAAATCAATCCACATGAGTGTCATTGGATAGCCTACAAGAACATCCATAGGGTTCTCAAGAAGAACTAGGGATTCATTCTTGTGTTTAGTAGAGAAAATTTGGATATGTGGTAAAGGTTACACAAACCCAAATTTCCAAACTTATAAGGATTTGTCGAAATCCAAGGCGTACTTTTGTTATACATAAAGCGAATAAACTATAAGAATGATTGAAGAGTCAATCATTATAAATTCTGCAAATAGAGACCTAGTACATTATGATGAGGATAAGGTGGGTTACAAGGAACTAATGGTAGATCCTTTCACCTAGATACCTATCAGTTATCATGATAACGAGTGGGAGCACCTTTCAAGTTAAAGAACCCAACACTAGATACAGATCTAGACATGTACATAGATGAATTCATGTTATTGGGAATAACATTGGATGGAAGAAAAAAGGCAATTCACAAGGTTGGAATTAATGAATACATGGTATATTCACTACCCAAGCCTTTATTGCATTTAATAAGATCGTAATGAATTGTCATGGACGAAATAAACTTTAGATTATATAATATGAAGCAATAACATTGTATTGATTTTTCATATATGATAATCACATTTATCGTTTGAGTTTCTAAAACTCGTTTTTGTGCTTTGTTATATCCCAATGGGTTGTAGAGACAATTTTTGAACCCCATTAAAGTGGACTGGATTAACATAGCATTGGCCCCTAGTTGCTTATATGAGGTGACGTCTCCTAGTAACTAGAGTGTGATGCGATTGATGGCAAGTTCAAGTGTCATAGGGTCATAAGGGATGACCAGTCGATCACATAGACAGACTGTAAGGGACAATCTGTCGGGCAATGACCGCTTATGGAGTTCTGGCAATTCTTGTAGTCTGGTTGTGGCAAGAGCTACTATAGTATTTCTTTTGAGTCAATTCTTTGACTAAAGACTATTCGCCTAAGGTGGCACAGTTTCAGAGTGACTTTGATTTGTGCTCTACGACCTTCGTAACTGGGGTCAAATGGGCATCTTTTGGGTCATGATGAGTTGTGGCTGTTCGAAGGGAATGGTGCGATAGGAATTGTCCACCCCTTGTCAAGGTTGTTTAAAAATCTCAAGGCCACTCGAGGAGGAGTAAGCTGAAAATGCGTGGTCACGCTCGGAAGGTATCTATGGCAGATAATTCCGGTCAGTCAGTTACTCTCCAGATCGAGGAAACCACTCATGATATGATCAAATGCAAGTACGCTCTACAAGACACCATGCATTGAGTGGGAGATTGTAATAGGACAAGAGAAATGATGACGCACACTTGTCTCGGACAAGTGGGAGATTGTTGGCGTAAATGTCCTCAACAATAGTGTGATCACATAATTAAATCTCAATAATAGGAATACAAAGGGATGATGAATATTATAGTCAACTGGTCAACATAAATCGGTAACGATTGGCTCAATAGAGTTTGACGTTACTGTCGTATGACGGTGGTGATCAGTTGATCCCTTGAGGTCACACCTAAAGGACAATCCCCTAATCATGTACATTAATTAATTGTATAATGATACAGATTAATTAATCCCTTAAATTGAAGTGAGTTTATATTGTAAGTGAGAATAATATCTTATTGTAATATGATTAAATAAGATTCATTTTAGTAATTTAATTGTTATATTACTAAGAATGCATTATGTTTATGAAACATTTGAGATAAGCAAAATTGGGTTATTATAATTACAAATTGTTGTGGATTATATTAACCAAATATGAGATGACTCATTTTATTTACATGTAATTATAAAATGTGACTTAAAATGTTAGGTCTAATTTATTTGTTATGAAATTGCATTTAAATTAGTTAAATGTACATTTATAAGCTAAATTACATGTTACATGTCACATATGTGACAAATGACAAAATGTAAAAATAAAATGGACACCCATATTACAAGGGTGCACCGGTTTTGTAGTGTATTTTAGGGTGATTAGTTTTTGTGTATTATTCTAATTGAGAATTAGACACCATCATACACTAGAATATTACCAACACTCAACCTTATGCATTGTTAAGAACAAAATGAAAGGGACAACACCCACCCATGTGGTGTGGGTGTGGCCGGTCCATGTGATCAAGACAAAGAGGACAAGTTTCCTCTTATATTACTCACATCATCTTATTTCATTTTGCATGCAATCTCCACTTCTCTCTAATTTACTTTCTTACTCTAAAACTTAAGAAGTTTTCACTAAAATTCTTAGTTCATATTCTCTAATAATATATTAGTGTAGTATTAAGAGTTATTAGATAATTTTTAAAGGGTTGCTACATTTT
The DNA here is from genome assembly GCA_022085475.1 of Heliosperma pusillum. Classification (NCBI taxonomy): domain Eukaryota; kingdom Viridiplantae; phylum Streptophyta; class Magnoliopsida; order Caryophyllales; family Caryophyllaceae; genus Heliosperma; species Heliosperma pusillum. The sequence continues at coordinate 61,560 of JAIUZE010003936.1, forward strand.
ATACTAGTGTAGTAATATTTAAGAGATTAAGGGTCGTCTTGGTGCTACTAATAAGAGTGTTCTTATACTAAGAACTTGGAGTTCATCCTCATATTCATAGCTCAAGAACAATATTTGAAAGGAGTTCAAATATTGTGCCCATTTCCATAGAAGCAGTGTAAGAAATTGTTCTTTACTTATTCTTTTGTTATGCATGCATAAGATCTAAATAGTTTAAGAGTAAACTATTCATAAAATGATATTATAAATGTCTAATATCGAGTTTAAGAAATTTACATCATCACCTTTCACCGAGGTAGCGAGCCAAATGCCACTTTACACCAAATTTCTTAAGGAGATGTTGATCAAGAAGAGGAGCATAACCAATGTTGGGCTTGTAGCCTTGACCGTAGAATATAGTGCGGTGCTCTTGAATAACATGCCAAAGAAACTTCAAGATCCGGGGAGCTTTTCTATACCTTGTGTGGTGGGAAACATTCCAATTACAAGAGCTCTTTATGACCTAGGAGCTAGTGTTAGCATCATTCCTCTCCCCCTTGCAAAAAGGCTTGGCCTTGAAGATTTGAGACCCACTTCCATGACCATACAACTTGCCGACCGTTTGGTCAAATATCCTAAGGGAATTCTTGAAGATGTCCCGGTCAAAGTAGGTAATGTCTACATCCCCGCCGACTTTATGGTCTTGGACATTCCCGAAAACCAACAAACTCCCATTGTCCTTGGGAGACCATTAATGACAACCGGAGGTGTCGTAATTTATGTGAAGAAAGGGAACCTCTCTTTTAATGTTGGTGAAAGTAAAATTGATTTTTCTTTGATGGAGGCTATGTCCAAGCCAATGGTGGAAAATGTCTATGCGGTGAGTGTCATTGAAGGCATTGTTGGTGATTTGAGAGATGAGAAGAGTGATGAAAATTATGATTTGTTGGATGTTGTTGCATTGGAGAGTTCAAGGGAGTATGAAATTAATCGTCTTATAGATGATGAAATTGAAGCCTTTTTTAACTCTCAAATTCCGTTGAATTTGAGCTCTTTTGAAGGTGATCCTTGGCTCCATGACTCTTCTTATATTTGGGAGAGCCAAGTTAACGAAATTGAAGAGGCCATGAGAGGGATTGACTTTCAAAAACTTTCTCTTGATGAAGAAAATGGTGAAGTTGAGGTCTTGCTCCCTCTTTCAGCTACTCTTATAAAGCCTCCATCCACCTTACCTCATGATCCTCTTGAGATTCTGAGTATTTTCACACTCTTCATCCCTCCGTCTACCATGATAAGCCACCCAAAATTGTTAAGGGGTGTAAAGAGTCGATGAGTGAAACTTATTACATCTTACCATCTTCTCCTACCTTGTATCAAAATGAAGACGGTGACGAGTTGATCAAGTTTGGGTTGTGTTTGTTGGTGTATAGTTCTTTGGATATCCTAGCATTCTACTTATGCTTTTTTGTTGAACTTTGCTAAAGAATTCGACAAGTTGCTTCGGGCTTTGAGCAACGATGATGCAAAATGGAGGCCAAATTGAAAAGCTTCCCTTGTGGGTTCAAGTAAGTGGACCACTTTATTCTTTTGAGCATATGCATTTTGATGAATTTTCTTAATTTTTATGCATTCATGAGTTGAACATTGTCCCTTACCCCACTTTGAAAATCCAAATAAAATTTTCCCTTGAATCCAAATTTTCCCTAAGTATCCAAATGCAAGTTAATTCTAATTAGCTCTCTTTCATTTTAATAAACAAACTTGCATTCATGTAGTTAGTTTGCAATTAGTTTACATTCATTTCAATTTTGCATTGTCATCTACATTTTCTTGCTATTAATAAACACAAAAACATGTTATTTAATTTTCCAAAAACCAAAAATTCAAAAACATGTTCTTTTATTTTGCTCATTCCCCCCATACATTTAGACATTGAGGACAATATCCACTCTAAGTGTGGGGAGGGAAATATCATTTTTGCATTTTTGTAAATATTTGTATTTATTTGTCGAGTATTTCAAACAAAAACTTCAAAAAAAAAATTAAAAAATTTTCAAAAAACCAAAAATATTGCATTGTGTGTGTATATATATATATATATATATATATATATATATATAATAATGTCTTTATCTAACAAGTGATGTAGGCACACATGGAGCATTCGAAACAATAGAGAATAGAAGGCCGCTTGGTATACTCTTTCTAACTATTTTCTCCCTTTCCCGCTCTTTTCTTTTATTTAATATGGAGGAGGACGGGAAATTGTTGATGAGGATGTTCCTTTTGGAACTTTTTGTGTGTTGCTTATGTGCTTCTAGTTTAGACAATTGTTGCATATCTATTTAATTGTTTTTAGAAATTAAAATTGCATTTCGTCACTTGTGAATACTTGTTTGTTATTTTAATTCCGTTTGCATTGAGTTTGTACATATTTTGAACAAAATGTGGTCTAAGAAAAGAACATGATACCTCAATGATGATTTTGTCTCAACCGTGTCTTCCCCCTCCTAGTAGCTTGCACCTTGTGACCTCCTAGTTAGAACCCGGGAAGTAAAGCTTGACCGAAGGATCATGGGACATCTTGTGAGACCAAGTAGACCGTAGGCTAGACCTAGACTTCGACATAACTACTTACATGTGAGACTTAGAGCCTCCTTTAGACGGGTGCATTCATACCCGATCTCCGTAGGTTGTGAGTAGGCTCCTTGCGTGGCATGTCACATCACCACGCACAAGTGTGTCGTCTTTTCCTTAGGTAACGAGATGTATATTTTTGTGCGCATAAATTGAAACATTTTCGTTGCATTTAATTTTTGAGCCTCACATTGCCAAATAAGCCTAATTTTTGATCCTTTAGATTAGGATCGATTTTGCATCACCTTTGAGCCTTAGATTTCATTTGGCATAACTACAATATAACCTACAACCCATAAACAACCTTCCTTGATCAAGAAAGTTATCACTTTGTTTTTGGTATTTTGAAAAGGGAATTCTAGTCCTAATTGGTGAACTAAAGCTAAGTTCACTTGAGCTGAAATATTTGGTTTATCTTTGGTTTTGAATATGAATAAGGAGGTTTTATAAAAACAAAAACAAAAACAAAATAGTAAAGAAAGAAAACTACAAAAATAACAAAAATCACTTTATATATTTATTTATTCTATATTTTGTATGAGAAAAAGTCGAGCAACACTCCTTATCCATCATTAAGTGAGTAGAAAAAGACGATGCATAATAAATGTGTATTTGATGTTTTTCAAAGTGAGTCGGACTTTCAAGTTTGATATTTTCATTTGTTGTAATAAATTGGGAGAAATGGAATTTTTGACAATTTCTTGATTTGTAACTCCACATCATCTATAATGGTGCTTGCACCAATCCCGTTTCGACCCATTACCTAGCCCCGTTACAACCCTTGTTTCATTTTATCACTACTACAAATCCCTTACTTTTTCGACACTTTTTATGGGTATTTACGACGCTTTAAAGCGTCGATATTTTATTTCTCGACGCTTTAGGAAGCGTGGTTTTTCGGGGCGTCAGGAATTTTCGTCGTATTTTGGCGTCAACCTTGTCCACGCTTTTTAGCGTCAGTGTCATTTTCAAGTAGCGACGCTCTTTAGGGTAAGTTTGCTTAACACTTCTTTGCGTTGTGAATTTTGAAGCTTCTCGACGCTTTTTTCCGTTTCTCTAACTATTCTCGCTATTAATGCTTTCGTTACTAGATGACATCATAAAGAGCGTATTGAATACAATAATTTAGATGGATATTTGGTATGCATGTGCAGGCAATGGAGTAATTTCATCTAAATTTTCCATATACAACTATAAAATGTACAATGTAGAAAAAAACTCAGGAACTCATCCTCAGTTGAAATATTTCCATAAGACACTAGAATCGAATAATACATCCATCTACAATGGAATTACATTTTGTTGAACATTCGGAAAAATATGTCCATCTACCCTTCAATTATAATCCAACTCTTCCACTACATCTCATCTCCTGCCAAATCATCAATACTTTCATTATTAGTAGCATTCCTTTACTCTATATCATAAATAATAAACGCTTATGTTCCAATTTATAAGAAAAAAAGAGGCATATAGAGAAGTATATTTTAACAGACGAACCAACATTAATCATACAAAAGGATGAGAAAGGATGTATACCATATCTACAGGGACTAAATACAATAAACTTGGATAATAAATCTACCAATCTCAATATGAGTATTTTGCAGCATTATTAGCAGCCCTGCCTAATTTATATTTTCTACAATCAACATAAACGGGACAACTTTCACACATACTGGCAAATGACATCAAAAGGAGTTGTTTCAATAGGTATAAGGTAAATTAAAATGATGGCAAAATAGCCAAGCAAAATCATCTAGTAGTTAACATAGGAATATTTAATGCAGTATATGATGAAAGTTAAAATATCATAATATTACTGAAAGAAGACATCTTGTGCAAGGACATAACTTCATGCATACCACCAAGTCTCCCTTGCGACGGATATATATCCGTCGCAAGCTTCTAATGAGTCAAGTTCTCCCACTTGTGTAAAGAAGAAAAAGCATAGGGTACACAATAGCTCGTCTTTTCTTACCCAAGTAGGTAATACTTGACCCATCGCAAGCTGGCGACCGATATGCCCGTCACAAATGAGAATTTGTGTATGCCTACAAGGAACTTGACTTTTGCGGTAGGAGGATATTAGGACAATGAGCATTTAAAGTTGCTGCAATTGTCTTCAAATGATAACATTTCCTGTAATACATATGTGCACTAAAACTTTAATGGTAAAGTTGGTAGATTTTTCTTTCAGCAGATCCTTTGGAAGACCCAAATACCTCATTTTAGAGGGTTTTCCATCTAATAAACTAAGAAATTGGCATAGAAAAGAAAATGATCAAGGAGCAACTGCAAGAAATGAAAAGAACTCACATAAAAAAAATTAAAAGGCAAAAACCTCCAAGTTTCAAAAGTACAATATTATACATTTAAACAAAATAGTATTTTTGACGGATCGCATGATTACATCAAGGTGCCAAAATCTCAATTCCACCGTTGGTGGCTACTTTTTCTATTCTTTGATCCTACTTTTATAACCACCTTTCAAGAGTTGGCTTGGACTAGACAGACTTGAGAAGGAGACTCACAGATATAATTTAGGCACACTAAATGGATTATAAATATAAAAGGACAAAATGATAAGGTAATGCATGTGCAATGTCCCCGTGAAAAAGTACATTAGCCATATAAGTCGTTATATGTTACTCCATTCATCCCAATCCCCTTTTCAACAAAATTCATCACTATATAATTGTCCGGTAGTAACAATCAATTTATTACGACATGATCGTAATTAACAGGTATCTTTACCGTGGCAAATGAAGAGAGACACTTATTGTGTCAGCTGTATAATAGGCCTGTGTCTCTGAGCCAACAGTCTTCATCTTCTCATTTCTAAGAAAGCATACAACGAACAAATCAGGATATTTCCTTAATACATCTGTTCCAAACAATTAAAAACCTTCATACCTCTAGAGTAACCCTATGTTACTTCCACTTTTTACTTCTAGAGTAATACCCAAGTCCAACACAACAGTTAACGATCTGGGTATGAAATTCGTATCAGGCCCATGATTACCCTTCTCCACGTAGAAACAAAAAATACTCCCACGAAAAAAGTAGAGATATAGACTAGACTATGACGCATAAAGTATATTTACATATTTAAAGTTCTACGTCTCTTAAAGTCTCTCTAATTTCCTTTTATGACTCAAATTTTTTTTTTGCTTCAGTTTATCTCATTACCTTCGTAGCTGGACGCCTAGACAGAGTTTATGTGTCCAAAGGTAGTCGTGTCGAGTCTAAGACTTGGATACGTATGTACTCATATCCAATACGTGAGTCCGACCAACATTATTTTTCAGTCAATTCACCCTTATTCCTCAACCAGAGAACAAATAAGTAGACGAAAGACCTCTAACTCAAGCACAAGACCATAGTAAACTACAAATTTTACTTACCTCTCACATGACATCAACCTATCAGAATTGCCTTAGTTCGGCCTCGCACTGAAAGCACAAGCCTTATAATAGAATTATAACTGCATCTTAGAAATGACATGACAATGGCATTAAGGTAAGCACTTCTTTTTTTATATTAGATAAAAGGTAACCTCGCCTATGTTTCAGAAAAGTTAATGTATATATATATATATATATATATATATGTGTAGAATTGGGATCCGATGAGAACCACTAAGATAATGAGAACCGTGAGAACTCCGCCTTACAAAATTTATTATAAAAAAATAAGGACATTTTTGGGTTCGGCGTATAATTTTATGGCAAGATAACATACATCTTGGTCGAAAAAATATAAGTTACTGACGGAAATTGAGGTGAAATACGATTTATTAATTTTCATGCACCTAGTAGTCAGTTTCATGCATCTAACAATTTTCATGCACCTGGTGCTTATTTTAATGCATCTAGAGCTCGTAAATTTCATGCACCTAGTAACTGTTTTCATGCATGCAACAAATTTCGTGCACCTAGTGCTCGTTTTCACGCATTTAGAGTAATTTTAGTGTACAAAGTGAATTTAGGTACATTAAGTACATATTTTTTTAATATAATCAATAAATTTGGTCGGTTACTGCAAATATTTTGATTGAATAAACTAAACTAATGGTAAATGATCCAACAAAACTTTCGAAACAAGATTTGGTGGAGATTTAGTGAAAGTTCTCACGGTTCTCATTATGTTAGTGGTTCTCACCGGATCCTGACCCTATATATATATATATATATATATATATCTATGTTTTAATGAGTTGTCATAGTCCAGCGACATAAACCGAGCCACAAGAAGCTTAGTAACTGCATGTATACAATCTGAAACAAGGAGGCACAACGACTGGTAAGAACTAGAAACAAAAAGTGAAGCAAATACATATATGATATATACTTCAATATTTTAGTGTAACTAAGAAGTTCATACAAAGTATTAGAATTATGTCTTACTGGCATGATGAACAATCCTACCACTCGTGCTATATTTTGATGGACCCATATTATCCATGCCTCTGCAACTCCACATCCCACCATTATCTAAATAGTTACTAGCTGAATAAATGTTTTGCTGCAAAAAATTATCCCAAAAGATAAAGCATATCCGAAGATTGAAAGACCATAATCAAACTTCAAACTAATCATGGCCGTATCAATGCAAACCCTAACTGAAATAAATCAATACTAGATATTGAAAAAGAAGGAACGAGTTAGAGCCTAAATCAGTACATAAAACCCTAAATGAGAGAAATCAATTACTGTCCTACAGGAGATTAGAATGAAAATCATGTAATATGGAATCAGAACAGTATTAAAACCGGAACTTAAACATAAATTTAATTTGAATCTAAAAACAACAAAACAACAAACCTAACTAAATTTAAAATTCACTTTAAATTAACACAAAAGATTAAAAATAATTCATAATAAGGTTGATTGGAACAAACAACTTACGAGATGAACAAGGGACATGGTAGTAACTGACGGGCATCAAGAAGATGGAAACAAAAGGGTTCCCCATTTTGTGAAACTCGAATATCGAGTATTGAGGGCTCGGTGGTGATCGAACAGTGGTGGTGAATTGGAGAACAGAGGTAGTTTATGGTGCCGCGTGGGTTTGAGGGGATGAATGAAGTGAGGTGGTAAATGGTATAGGTTATGGTGATGATGGGAGAAGTCAGTTTCTAGATCTAGTTTTCTTACTGTGGAAGATGAAACAAATTTTGAGGGTTTCAATTTTCATAATCGCGCTCAAATATGTTTTCCTAATACTGAAAGTTAAAGATAGGCGCGTCTCTCCAAAATTTGACGGACAAACTACTCGAAATTCCTTTTACCCATTAAGATGGCCTCAACGCTTTTTTAAGCGTCGACACAAAAGTGTCACAAAAACAAGGGTTTTGTAGTAGTGTATGTGCATTTCCATTTTTACATCTCATATGTGATCATATAGGAGAGGATTTCACATTAGATTGCGGGGATGCCTTAGAAGTCGAGTAGTTGAGTGCTTTTTGGTTACTTTTTGTCACAAAAATCGCCCGTTCTTAGATTGAGAGGCGAGTAAAAATCGTGAGGAAGTCGCTAGTCAAAGTCATCTTAGTCATGGGTTTTACTTGGTCGAATCTCGAGTTGTGTCATGTTGATCTTATGCGGTTAGGTCTGCTTCCCACTTTCCCGCCTTTGAATTCGTTTTATTGGCATTTAGTGGTCACGTTTGGGTTACTTGTGCCATAATTAGGGGGCTAACACCTCGTTGATATTTTGAGACGGTATCTCCCGACCTAGGCCTTTGATTTTTGAAACAAAACCCAACCGCTTAGATGAGGAAAGCGGTCGTTCATTTATTGTCGCATCTTATTTGTTGGTTACATGCTTAATTTTGGATGTGTCTAAATTTTTGCAATCCCCCACTTGCCTTGCAAGGAAGTAAATACCTCATTGTATTTCTTTGCGAGATGAAAGGACGGAGAAGACCCGTTAATTGCATCTCATCGGATTTTAGTAGTTTAGTTTAGTTTAATTAAATAAGGGTCTTATTTTTGCTCACTTACTTTCTCGGGGACGAGTAATGTTTAAGTGTGGAGAGGTTTGATATACTATTATTTTGGACCGATTCCCCTCTTTATTCTCCTTCATTGCGGCCTTATTTAATTTGGTTTTAGCATCGGTTTTATTATACTTTGCCCCTTATTCCGCGTACTCTCATTATATATATTTCCGTCTCATTTTATAGGAAATATGCCAAGAGAAGGACGAGACGGAATGAGAAGCAAGAAACCGCCATTAAACATATACATAAAGAATAAAGAAAAAGAAAAGGAAAAGGAAAAGGAAAAAGAAAAAGAAAAGAAATAAAAAGAAAAGAAGAAGAGGAAAAAGAGGAAGAAGAGGAGAAAGAAGAAGAGCGGAGAACGCCACCACCCCTACCTGCCGGCCGCACTAAGAGGCAGAAGCCAAGTTGGCATGGGAAGCCGGCCCTCCTAGCACCAAGCCCCCACCTGAAGTCGAAAAGGAGAGGAAAGAGATGACCCCTCTATCGGTCGGTCAGCGACCGGTCTATTGTCAGGGGGTCGAGCGAGTTCTTCAATCAAGTCGAAAATGAAGATTGTGTGTCCTTACTGGTCGGCCGGCAGCCAGTTTGCCGGCAGGGAGTCCTACTTGGTATTCGTTCCAGATTTTTGCACAGAAATGCTGCAGTGATATTGTAGGGGTGTGTAAGGATTTGGACCTTTGACTCTTAACTAGCACAGGATATGAATGCCACTAAACTCCCACAGCTTAACACAGGGAATTAAACAGCAAACTAGACTGACTAAGACTCCTTACCACAGCCAAGCACAGGTAAGCAAACTTGAGCCAAACAACAAGCAAACACCCCACAGTCTAAGCACAGGGATATTCAACTTGCCACAGACTTAGATCAATAACCACAGCCTAGCACAGGATGTTATTTGGCCTGACTTTCAACTAAGACAAAGCACAAGTTGAAAGGATTTTAGAAATGAGAACAATTCTCAGGTTTTTTCATTCAAATTTAACTAACTTGTACAAAAGAGCATGGGTCCTTATATAGGCCTCAATGCTTGATCTAATACAACCCTAGAATATCATCTAAGGGCCAAGATTAACTGCTAAAAGATAACAAAATACTGGTTACAAATACAGACTGACAATACAAAAGAAAAACAGACAAAATGCAGACATTTGATAGTGACATGCTCCAGGTTGTGTTTGTTGCTTGGTGTTGGCTTGAAACTTGTGGACGAAGCTCATCAATGCTCCTTGACCTTCTTCTGCAGTATTCCTAATAGTAGGGAAGACAAGGAAAGACTTTTGGAGATAGTCTTTCAATGTTTAACTAGAAATGGAAAGATTGTTGTATGCTTTATGCTTTTTGGATAGGCTGTTTTGATTTGGATTTTTAGGGTAGTTGTGTTGTGTTTTGAAACTGGTTCCCTAGGACTTTTTTGGACCTAGATGGGTAAGGTTTTAGCTGGGCTTGGTGGCAGCTGGTGGTTCAAAGTGTGGTGGTAGTTATGCCTTCCCCAAGTGGCTCCTGTAGGCTGTTTTTGTGATTTTGTGACTGGGTGTTGGTGGGCTTGTCTTTGGCTTGCTTGGCTCGTGTCTTGGCTCATGTCCTGGCTCGTATCCTAGCTATCATGGACCCTCATTTTGACATTGTCTTGGCTAGCATTCCTCGGCTTGAAGCTCCCCCTTTTGTTACCCATCCCTTGCCCCCAGATTGACCTCTGGATACCCATGTAGACCTCCCCTTGGCTACCAATGCTCACCCCTTGATCCCCCTTGGTTTGTCCCTTGTCCTCATTGTTGAATTCTGCCATGCCCTGTACCTCAGCTCCTGCTGCAAATGCTCTCCTCTCGGCGTCGGTTGGATGGTCGGACGCCGGACTGCTGGTAGCCACTCCTCTCCACCAGATTTCCCCACTTTGCTCTTCTTTGTTATTTTTCTTTTTATTTTGAGATCCATATTTTTGGAGGAGACTATAAATACCCTTATGAACACACTAACATGGGGGACATAGAATACCACCTTATTAGTATATTAGTATATGAACCCTAATATTAGTTTAGTGATTACTTTCATAATTAGTACTTGAATCCCCTTAATTAGTCACAAACTCACAATTACTTCTTATTTTCTATTTAGTTATCTTTAATTATAGTCTTTCCTTTAGTTGATGACACAATATTTGAGTTGTAATTTGAAGACAATAGGAGACTCTTATTTGATTATTAATCCAAGTTTCTATCTTTTATGACATGTTTGGTATATTTCTCATCTTTATTTCATTTAGTTGTTATTTATTTACTTATTCATACTTGTTTAATTAGTTTAGATGTTGAGCATGTCTTCTTTTGTTAGTTTTGTATTAAAGTTTACATCTTTAATGATTTTTCTTATTAATATGAGTGAGTAGTGTATTAGTAAGGTAGATGGGGGAGTTAGTGTAAGTTTATGATTCTATTATGGTAATTGGGTAAAAGATTTGGTCTTTTGGTAGTCTACTTGTTTTGTGCACACAAGATGTTTGGTGAAATACTTGAATGAGTAATTTGAGTTATTTCCACGTTTAATTACTAGTTTGAGTGGGAGTTTAGACTTATATGAAGTTTGTGTGTCTATTGAATGTTTAGGGGGAGGTTAGGGCGAAAACCCAATTCAACTAAACCTTAGGCTAGGGTACGTCTTACACCGAGAGTTGGAGACTTGCCTATTTACCGTCTTGCACCGAGAGGTGGGATATGATTAGACTCGCTATTACACTAGTCCTAACCCCCACCATATTTGACCTATACTTACATTAATGAACTCATTCACCTTTGTCTCTTTTAATCTTCGTTCCTAATCATATCTTGATTCCTTGTTAGTTTTAGTTAGTATTAATCATCACTCAATTGCTATTAGCTAGAATTAAACTAGAATTTGATTAAATCATCTTAGACCCATAATTACCGTCCCTTGGGATACGACCCTTGCAATACCCAACGATAACTCGTTCACTTGCGAGGTCAATTAAAACACACACCAGGTAGCCGGCTCACCGGCAGGGAATAATATAACTGAAGAAATGGATGTTTATTTTTGTCTGTGCCGGTTAACCTGGGGACCCTACCGGCACCGCGACAAATCCATTTCGAGGCAAAAAAATCAAATTTTCCCAAAGGTAAATAACTCCCTGCCGGTCGACCGGCCGCCGAACGGCAGAGAGCTATTTACATAGCTTATTTCGCCCGACATTCCTCATTTCTTCTTCACATTTCAGTTTTTCTTCCTCTCTCTTCTTCCTTTCTCCCTCTAAAAACCCACAAAACTCCACAAAAATCAACTCATACCTTCATCTTCACCCACCCAATTAATCCCATGCTTCGTAATTCTTCATCTCTTTCACAAAAATGACCACCAAAAGAACAAGGGCGGACATAGATCGATTTCAAGAGGAGCGCGTAATGGAGGCGGCGACGAACACCGATCCCGATCCGGATTACCCGGGCCTTGAATTTCATTCTTCAATTCAAAAAGGTAAATTTACACTTTTTAAAAATCGTGTTCTAGCCCCCACCCGTTTCATTTGTCGTCTATCGATGAGAAGCCAAGGCTTAGATAAGGAGACAGAGAATTTGTTTAATGGGGTGGGGATGAAAGGAACGTAAAACAAGATGGAGCGTACCTATCCCCAATTCACATGGGAATTCTTGAGTTCCCTTTGGATTGAAAAGCATAACACATCGGGGATAGTGGCAAAGCTTCATTTCCGTATGAATAAGGAATATCACCTCCCCTAAGCAAACTCGCTCAACTTTTCGGGATGGAAAATCCCGAAACTCATAGGGTCCCCAACGGTTTTAAATACTAACACATTTGAAAAGCAATTTCGGGATTAGAGGACATTCAAGGGGGAAAGCGACCGACAACCTCGTGCCATAACGCCCCAATACGGGTATGGCATAGGTTCATGGGGTGTACGGTTTTTGCAAGGGATGAACCTTGGGCATTTCGGGTTGATGAGCTAGAAATTCTAGGCTCATATATCTATAAGGAGAAACCAGATTCCAAAATTAATATTGGCCATCACATGGCCCTCCACCTCTTGAAAATCTCTAATGCACCGGTGGGTCGCGTCCCCATTCATGTGGGTGGAGTCATCACCCGCATTGCTCGGTGCCTTAACCCTAGAATCGACTTTGACTCCTTGCCTTTTACACCCGGGGACACTTTCTTGACAAGGGAGTATATGACCGGGAAATTGGATTGGATGAAAAGGCATCCCGTGGATGGCCTTGAGTATTGGTAAGTGAGCAAGAAAAATTTAATCCCGCTCCCGAACACCCAAAAGATGAAAATTAAACCCGGGGAATTGCACTTTCTCCTCGAAGTACAAGAAGAAACTCCTCAAAGCGAACCAATTCAAACTTATGGGAGGGATAGACAAGGAGAAACACCATCAACCCTTTGCCTCATCGTTCCAACAAACCCTTCCAACAACCGCCACCTTGGACACAACACCAAGGTGATTGCTCAACAAGCCAACCTTCCCACCTTCCCCTCCATCCTGACCTTGTCACTTGGATGGACAACATGAACCTTGGAATGACTACGACGGCGAATGAGCGCCAAGAATTAGGGAAGAAGCTTGACCGAATCTACCATGATCAAGCCACCGGACAATTCCCCGTCTACGACAACTTTTGTAGGCGAAGATATGTGAACCCCGATGCCATTCACCCCTCATATTTCATGTGGCCCGATTGTGGCTATTTGAACCATGATGGCGGGGTCGTCTATGGAGATCTTCATCTCCATCCCGATTACTTTGCGGCTCCTGATTTCTCTACATCGGCCCCTATGCAAGATGAGCGGACTACTGCACAATGGTTCGACGGTCAAAGACTGTTATTTGAGAGTGACTAAGAAGTGACCCGGTCAGGAGGTGACACGACGGGGGAGGCTCCTATGAACACGGATGACCTTATCCGTGTGAGCAAGTTTTATGATGAAGAGTCGGAGTACTAAATCAACCCTTAGGTGACCGAGTGATGGCTCACCTTGCTCCCTACCAAATCCAAACACAAGTATGATCCCAAAATCTAAATTTCTCATGCATTTTACATTATAGCATTGCGTATAGTCAATTGTAATATATTTTCAATTAGACTCATATAGTTGGATTCACTTAATTGCATTAGCTTTTTATCCTTGTAATATATTCCGCTATAGGATTTGCATTCATATAGATAATTTGCATTTAGTCTAGACTCATTTCAATTTTTACATTGTCATTTACATACTCTTGCTATTAAAAAAAATATATATACAAAAACATGTTATTTCATTTTCCAAAAAGCCAAAAATTCAAAAACACGTTATTTCATTTTTCAAAAATCAAAAATACAAAAACATGTTCTTTTATTTTGCGCATCCCCCCCCCCCTACATTTGGACATTGAGGACAATGTCCGGTCTAAGTGTGGGGCGGGAAATATCCATTTTATATATATTTGTAAATTTTTGCATTTATTTGATAAGAATTTCAAACAAAAATTGAAAAAAAATTGAAAAATCTTCAAAAAACCAAAAATATCGCATTGTATATATATGTTTTTGTCTAATAAGTGATGTAGGCACACATAGAGAATTTGAAACAATAGGAGAATAGAAGATCGCTTGGAATACTCTTTCCAACTATTTTCTCCTTTTTTTCTGCTCTTTTCTTTTATTTTGATTAATATGGAGGAGGACGGGAATTGTTGATGAGGATGTTCCTTTTAGAACTTGTTGTGTGTTACTTATGTGCTGCTAGTTTAGACAATTGTTGCATATCTATTTAATTTTTGTTAGAGATTAGAATTGCATTTCGTCACTTGTGAATATTTGTTTGTTATTTTAATTCCGTTTGTTGAAGTAGGTGTCCTCCACAATAGTGCGCCACATAATAAATCTTATTAAGGAATATAATTGTGATATTTATTGACTATATATATATATATATATATATATATATATATATATATGATTAGTCAGTTAATTAACGTCAATCAATAACGGTTGGCTGACGAGAGTTTGACGTTATTGTCGTATGACGGCGATGATCAACTGATCCCTTTCGGTCACACCTATTGGATGAAACCCAAATAGTAACTAATTATTTGTATATGATACAATTGATTAGTCCATTACATATATTTGATATGTACGAGAGTTAATTGTTAGAAATTGAGTTTGGAACTCAAATTCGATTAAGTTTATTTTTCAATTATGCAATAATTGACTAATAAATTTATATCTTATTTTAATATGATTAAATAAGATCTAGCTTAGTGATTAATCGTTAATTTACTAAATTAGTTGAGGTTTTACATATATTTTGAGGTAGAGGTAATTAGTTAATTATATTTACAAGGAGTTGTAAAATAAATTAACTAAGCATTGTGGGGCCCATTATATATTGATATAATGGTAAAATATCACTTAAATGTTAAGTACATATTGTTTATTAATTTGTGTCATATAATTGTTATATGATCAAATTATTAAGCATATGATTAATAAGTATTTGTGGGACAAATATCAAAAAATCAAAATGGACCATAATGAGCCACATGTGGCCGGTTATGGTAGTAGTGGAGGATGATGATGGTTGTTCTTGTTCATGCTCACAAGTCACCAAATGATAATGACATGAATAGTATACCAAAATCATTACAATTAACACTACACTCCACCACCTTGCACGAGAATAAAATAAGAAAAAAATCTCCTACATGTTGCATGTAGGGGCCGACCATTGTGCCTATAAAAGAACAATTGTTGTTCATTTTTCTTGTTAATTCATTCTTGCTTATTTCTTCTACATCTCTCTAAAACTTCAACCTCTCACTAAACTCTCAATATACTAATATTTACTAAGTATTACTAGTGTAGTAATATATTCTAATATTATTAGAATTATATCTATCTTATTATCTAGTTAATAATAAGTTTAGATTATTTGGTTTCATCTTGGTGCAACTAAGAGGAGGTCTTCTACTTTGGAGATTTTTGAAGGATCATCCTTTATTATAGCTCAAGAACAATAAGAAGGAGTTCTTATTGTGCCCTTTTTATTTCCATCTCAATGTGAGGAAATTTCTTCTTTTACATAATATCTTTATATTTGCATGCATGTTTTATATATCATTAAACACTAAATTAATAAGTAGCTTATTAACTAATTAGAGGAGTCTAATTAGGGTTTATGGACTTTCACCGTTTGCATTGAGTTTTTACATATTTTGAACAAAATGTGGTCTAGGAAGGGAACATGATAACTCAATGATGATTTTGTCTCAACTGTGTCTTCCCCTTTCTTGTGGCTTGCACCTTGTGACCTCCTAGTTAGACGCCCGAGAAATAATAAGGCTTGATCGAAGGGTCATGGACCATCTTGTGAGATCAAGTAGACCGTAGGCTAGACCTAGATTTCGACATAGCTACTTACATGTGAGATTTAGAGCTTCCTTTAGGCCGGTGCATTCATACCCAGTCTCCATAGGTTGTGAGTAGGCTTCTTACGTGGTATGTCACATCACCACGCACAAGTGTGTCGTCTTTTCCTTAGGTCACGAGATGTATATTTTTTGTGCGCATAATTTGAGACAAACTCATTGCATATAATTTTTAAGCCTCACATTGCCAAATAAGCCTAATTTTTACCCTTTAAATTAGGACCGAATTTTCCATCCCCTTTGAGCCTTAGCCTTTCATTTAGCATAACTACAATATCAACTACATACCATAAACAACCTTCCTTGATCAAGAAAGTTGTCGCTTTGTTTTTGGTATTTTGAGAAGGGAATTAGAGTCCTAATTGGTGAACTCAAGCTAAGTTCACTTGAGTTGAAATATTTGGTTTACCTTTGGTTTTGAATATGAATAAAGAGGTTTTATAAAAGCAACAACAAAATACAAAAGAAAGAAAAATGCAAAAACAACAAAAAATCACTTTATATTTATTTATTCTATGTTTTGTATGAGAAAAAGTCGAGCGACACTCCTTATCCATCATTAAGTGAGTAGAAAAAGACGTTGCGTAATAAATGGGGATTTGATGTTTTTCCAAGTGAGTCAGACTTTCAAGTTTGATATTTTCATTGGTTGGAATAATTTGGGAGAAATGGATTTTTAACAATTTCTTGATTTGTAACTCCACATCTTCCATAACGATGCTTGCACCAATCTCGTTTCGA
Source organism: Heliosperma pusillum (assembly GCA_022085475.1). Lineage (NCBI taxonomy): Eukaryota > Viridiplantae > Streptophyta > Magnoliopsida > Caryophyllales > Caryophyllaceae > Heliosperma > Heliosperma pusillum. Next base: position 78,376 of record JAIUZE010003936.1, read on the forward strand.
CCCATTACCTAGCCCCGTTACAACCCTTGTTTCATTTTATGTGCATTTCCATCTTTACATCTCATATGTGATCATGTAGGAAAGGATTCCATAATAGATTGCGGTTAGCTTTGTTTCCCACTTTCCCGCCTTTGAATTCGTTTCATTGGCATTTGGTGGTCACGTTTGGGTTGCTTGAGCCATAATTAGGGAGTTGACACCTCGTTGATATTTTGAGACGGTATCTCCCGACCTAGGCCTTTGATTTTTTTAAAACAAAACCCAACCGCTTAGATGAGGAAAGCGGTCGTTCTTTTGATTGATGCATCTTATTTATTGATTACGTGCTTAATTTTGGATGTATCTAAATTTTCCGCAAGCCCCCGCTTTCCTTTCAAGGAAGTACACACCTCATTGTATTTCCTTGTGAGTTGAATGGAGGAGAAGACCCGTTAATTGCCTCTCATCGGATTTTAGTATTTTAGTTTAGTTTAGTTGAATAAGGGTCTTAGTTTTTCTCACTTACTTACTCGGGGACGAATAATGTTTAAGTGTGTGGAGGTTTGATATACGATTAATTTAGACTATTTCCCTCTTTAGTCTCTTATATTTTGACCTTATTTAATGCGGTTTTATCATACTTTGTCCCTTATTCAGCGTACCCTCATATTATAAATTTTTGTCTCATTTTATAGGAAATATGCCGAGACGAGGACGAGACAGGATGAGAAGAAAGAACTGTAATCAAGCATTTAAATAAAGGAATAAGAACAAGGGAAGAAATAAAGGATATTATCCTCTGTCGGTCGGCCGACAGGGAGACACGACCATGAGAACAAAGGAAGAAAAACAAGCTCAAATACATGTAGTTCCCTGCCGGTAGGCCAACCGGCAGCCGGTCGACCGGCAGGGACTTTTGGCTTTTTGAAATTGAAGTTATTTTTGGGCAATTGAGATTTATCTCGCTGCCGGTAGGCAAGCCGGCCGCCGGCCCACCGGCAGCCACTGAAAGACTCCGGATTCCGTCACTTTCTTTCTCCCTTATTTCATTTTGAGATCTAATTGAGGGGATACTATAAATACCCCTTTGTAAACCCATCTTGGACACACTGCCCTAGATACAAAAACCCTAGATTAAGCTTTCAATATTCCTAATCATTACTCTAATCCTTTGATTATTAGTACTAATTACTCTACTTTCCTACTTAGTTATCTTTAGATCTAGTCTTTCCCTTAGCTATTGTTAAAGATTTGGGTTGTAATTTGGGATTATAGAAGACTTTCCTTCTATTTATTAATCAAAGGTTGCACCTTTCATTGAAGTTTGGTACAATTCTTCTCCTAATTACTTCTATTAGTTATTTAATTGCATTTTCTTACTCATTCTACTAGTCATCTTCTTGAATATGTTTTCTCTTGTTTTTATCATGTTAAATTCTTCATCTTTAGTACCTAGTCTTAGTATTATGTGTGAGTAGTGCCCTACTAAGGTAGATGGGGGATCTTTTGTAGGTTCTTTGGTTTGAATGTGGTTTTGGATGTAAAAGTTGAGTCTTTTTTGTAATCCCTATATTTTGTGCACACCAAGTGTTTGTAGAAATGCTAGAATGAGTAGTTCAAGCTTTTTCTTCTTCTTATTGCTTGTCTAAGCGAGAGTTTGGCTTGTTTGACGTTTTGTGCGTGTTCATAGGAGTCTTGGGGGAGGTTAGGGCGAGAACCCAACCGAACTTAGGCAAGGAACCGTCTCTCACCGAGAGGTGGAGGCCTATCGCGACTTACCGATAGACCAACTTCATCCTCTACCATTTTCGACCCTTACCTCAATAGTGAACCCATTCACCTTAGTTTTTTTTAATATTTGTTTTAAATCATATCTTTATTTCCTTGTTAGTCTTGCTTAGTTTTAATCAACATCAACTTGCTATTAGCTAGAATTAAACTAGAATTCAATTAAACCGCCTTAGACCCATAATTATCGTCCTTTGGGATACGACCCTTTCAATACCGACGATCTCTTTGTACACTTTCAAGGTTAATTAAAAATATACTCCCTCTGTTTCGCTATGATGTTCCCACTTTATTAAAATATACCTCACATATATTTACTAAATGGGAACATCATTAAAAAACGGAGGGAGTATATCATAAACACAATGAGAAAACATGTGTGCCTGTGTTTTAAGCTCAAACTCACATATGCAGCAATTGAGTTCTTGACAGTAGCCAATGCTGACGAGTTTTTTTTGTAACATTGAGGTAGACCTGTCAAATTCTGACCCAACCCAAAAACCCGATCCGTATTTTTTGGTCCAAGACCCAAATTTTTTGACCCGGTGACCTGTTTGACCCGAACCCAAAATGACCCGTTATTTTTGGGTCGAGATCCGACCCGTTGGGTAAAAGGTAAATCCAAATCTCTATTAAAATATTAATATTTATATATTATATTTCAAAATAATGGTTAATAGATAATTATTTTTAGTCCTTAATATTACAAACACAATTAAAGAATCAATTTTCTATAAATTTTATGATACTTAACTATAAAATAGTTATTAAAAAGCCTTTACTTTAATAATTATGTGAATATAATTAATGTAAATATTAACTATTGTTTAAAGAATAACTTTAAATATGTTTTACTTTTTTTAATAAAAAAATAATTTTTTTTTGATAAAAAAATAGAAAAAAAGTCGTTATAGGCTATTTCTTGATCCGTATTCTGACCCGTGACCCGTATTCAACTTGACCCGTATTCTGACCCGACTTAGGACCCCACCCGCCCGACCCGTTTGACAGGTCTACATCGAGGCCACTATGCATTATAATCTAAGTAATAAAAGTATGTTTGAATATGCTCTATTTATTCCAGATAACATGAGTCCATTCTTACTTAGGTTCCTTAGATCGACACCATTCATAGAATTTCTAATTGTACATCCCTTAACATTTGAAATCCATTGATCATTTAAGTAAGCTGTTTTCATCTTTCAGCATACATTTTTCCAAGACCAGGTAGCATCAGAAGGAGCTATGATCCGGGTGGAGCTCATATAGACCCACCTCTTAAAGTAGTATTCAAGCTTGAAAGGGCTTGAACCTTCTGAATCTTCATGGAGATGCACATCTAAGAGTAGGATATATTGGTTTTCAGTAAAAAGGGTAAACTCATTTGAATAAATGATTTTTGTGCATTCAAAATTGAAGGACAAATTTCTTTTAAACCCGGGGTGATTGCAATAGGACAAATTTCTTTTAAACTCATTCGACCTGTTTTGACGTGCTCAGAACTTAGATAGAGCTAACAAGTTTGACTTGACCCGAACCCGAGCACCCGACTCAACATGACCCGAGAATGTTGCGAACCAAATATGAACCTGACCTAATCCTAACCCGATTAAATTGATGAGTCCTCGAAATCAGTAATCACTAATCACTAATAAGGAGTATTTATTTAAATAATAATAATAATAATAATAATAATAATAATAATAATAATAATAATAATAATAATAATAATAATAATAATAATAATAATAATAATAATAATAATAATAAGATTAATAATAATAATAATAATAATAATAATAATAATAATAATAATAATAATAATAATAATAATAATAATTTTTAGTGAGAGAGAGAGAAGGCGAGCGTTTAGGGCATCTGCTTGCTGCTGCGGTTGCCGTTGTCGGGCTTCCTGTCCACCACCATTTCCACCAGGCCACCCAGACCTCACGTCGCCGGCGGTGGTGGGGTTGGTGGTTCGTTTTTAGAGTAGGGTTGAGAGGGAGGAGATCTTGCTGGTTTTACTACTTCCTCCTGCCGCCTTGCCACCTTAGCACGTCGACGGGTACCTTTTCGGCCGCCTCCACACGTCGATCCTGACGACGACTGTTGCCAGAGGCTAGGGCGCACTGTTGTGGTGTTTCCGCCTGACAGTGGGGTTTTTGGGTCTTGCGGGTTTTCGCGGCCGTTGCTTGGAGGCTGCGTTTCTGGTGGCGTGGGGGTCTTGTCGCCTGGAGGCTGTGTCTAGTGGTGTGGCTACCGTACTCTGCCGTCTGCGACCTAGCCATTAACACGGCACGCGCCGGCTGTGGTAAGGTTGTGTGTTTTATCGCGTCGGCGTCGATTGTGTTGGTGGAGTCTGCCGTGGTGCTGGTTGTGTTGAGTGTCGCCTTGGTGGAGGGTTATGGGTCGTTGTGGGTTATGGGTCACGGTGGTGATGTGGTTGGTGTTGGCCGTGTGTCTCAGCCGTGCCCTAGCCTTGCATGGGAAACTTTAGGGTTTCTATTTTAATATTAGGTATTATTTTCCTTTTCTTTATCATGCCTGTTTTAGTACGATTTCCTTGTCCTTTTTTCTGGTATTCATGGGTGTCCAAATGGAGGTGGTAGGGGCCTTACTAAGGCCGCCTGGCGAAAGCATTTTCAGGATCGACATTGTATTGACGGTGCTATGGGTCTTACCCGTCAAACTCTTACTGATAGTCTGACGGTTTTCTCTAATGCCGAGATTACTTTAAAGCGGATGGGGCTTTGGTTGTGTGGGGAGTGCTTTAAAACCCATCCGTTTCGTTCTAGGTGTCGGCATGGTCGAGGTGACTTTGTTCCGCCTCCGGATTGTGGTGATGGCATCGTTAGTTTTTTTATTCATGGTATCCCTAGACCTCCGGCTCCGTCTCACTCGGTTCTTTCATCTGATGTTGGGGTTGAGCTTGTTCATTGGTCTGTATCGTCGCTTGACCGTTTATTTTGTTTGGGTCATCGCACCGTGAAATCTATTCCTCCTAAGTGTCGTCTTGGGTTTGCTCGGGTTCTGAAGGGGGTCTTGGATGATGTGGCTGACTCTCCTGGTGATCTCTCCTGCTGGGTTCGTTTGCTTGTGTTGCCTATTTGTCTGCTTAAGACCTTCGCTCCTCGGAGTAATCTTGAGTGTAGGACGGGTGTTAGGCGACAGTGTCAGGAGGAGAGTATTACTAGGGCTATTCTTGCTTGGGGGGTGCCTGGAGGGGGGTTGCAGCTTTTACAGGAGTGTTTGGCTGAGGTTCCTCCTTCGTTTTGGGTGGAGGAGGATCTGGATTTGAGTGAGCAAAACCTCCGCCAGTGTCGGCGGAAGATTTGTGATGGTCATTATACTGCTGCTGTTAGGGTGCTTTCTTCCTCCGGCGTCGCCCCATACACTGATGCCACTCTTTGTGCTTTGCGTGAGAAGCATCCTGTCGCCCCATCTCCTTCTTTGCCTCCTTTGCCTGTGGATCATCATTCTCTTGTTGCCTCTTCGGCAGTGGTTTTGGATATGATTCGTGGTTTCCCGCGTGGCACTTCTTGCGGGAGGGATGGACTTCGTGCCAAACACCTTCTGGACTGTTTGAGTGGTGCTGCTGTGGCTGTCTCGGATGATTTGATCGCTTCTATTACTAGGGTGGTAAATCTTTTTCTGGAGGGCCGGTGCCCTGTAGCCCTTGGTGAGTACATTGCTAGTGCTCCGCTCACGCCGCTTGTTCAACCAGGCGGGGGTGTTCGCCCTATCGCTGTTGGCACTGTCTGGAGACGTCTTGTCTCTAAGGCTGGTGCTTGTCTGGTTGGTCCTTCGTTGTCTGCTTATTTTGCTGGCCTTCAGTTTGGGGTTGGGGTGTCCGGTGGAGGAGAGGCTATCTTGCATGCCTTGAACCGGCTCATTGAGGCCCGTGCTGGTGATGTGGGACTGTCTATGTTGCTAGTTGATTTCCAAAATGCTTTCAATCTTGTTGATCGTGTGACTATGCTACAGGAAGTCCGCCGTCGTTGTCCGGTTCTTTCCCGTTGGGTGGAGTTTTGTTACTCTAGCCCTGCCCGTCTTTATTATGGGGAGCATTGTTTGTGGTCTTGTCAGGGTGTCCAGCAGGGTGATCCTTTAGGGCCGTTGCTTTTCGCTTTGGTTTTGCATCCCCTAGTGTGCAACATCCGGGATTCCTTTGATCTTACTTTGCAAGCGTGGTATTTGGATGATGGCACCATTGTTGGGGACACTTTAGAGGTGGGGAGAGTTTTGGATTTGATTATGGCAGATGGGCCTCGTTTCGGTCTCCATCTTAATGTGGCTAAGACTGAGGTCTTTTGGCCTATTGAGGACCCTCGGAGTCGGCTACCCGGTGTTTTCCCCCCTTCTATTGCTCGGCCCTTGCGTGGTGTCTCTGTTTTGGGGGGACCTGTCAGTACTTGTCCCATTTTTGGCAGTGAGCTTGTGGCGAGGAGTGTGACTAAGACCGTTGAGCTTATGGACTTAGTCGCGAGGATTGAGGACCCGCAATGTGAGTTGCTTCTTCTTCGGGCCTGTACTGGTATTTCTAAACTCTATTTTTCCCTCCATACTTGCTCCCCGGGGGTCTTTGGGTCTGTCCATCTTCGCTTTGATGCAGCGCTTCGTTCTAGCTTGGAACGTATTGGTACCGCGTCTGGGCCTGGTTTTGGGGATTGGCAGTGGCGCCTTGCCACTTTCCCTTTTCATCTGGGTGGGCTCGGTGTTTATGCTGCCGGGGATGTTTTTCATTATGCTTTTCTAGCGTCCCGTTTGCAGTCTGCTGATTTGCAGGCTAAGCTACTTTGGTCTTCAGGTATTGTGAATTCTGGTCCTACTTTCGACGATGCCTTGCGGGTGTTCTCTGAGACTACAGGTTCTTCCTTTTTACGTGATCCTAGTGAAATCGCTGCCCCTAAACTTATGAAGAAACTGGCAGATATATATTTTGCGAGGATTGCTGCTACTGCGGAATCTGTATTCTCTTTGACACCGCGTCAGCTTGCGTTATGGAAGTCTCAGCAGGGTGCCCACGCCTCTGATTGGTTGCGCGCGGTTCCTATCTCTGGGTTGGGTCAGACTATGAACCGGAGGACGTACCGTAGTGTGCTGGGGTATCGCCTTGGTGTCCCGTTATTCACGGTATCTAGGCCTTGTCCTGCTTGCTCTCGGGTTTTTGCTGATGATGTGTATGGGGACCACGCTGTTTCTTGTACTGGTACTGTGGGGGTTAAGCATCGGCATAACCTCGTTCGTGACACCTTATTCGACATTTGCTATAGGTCTGGTATTTCTTCGGGCAAGGAGGTTGATATCGGTTTGGTTGACGGGCATGGCGGGTCTCTTCGTCCGGCGGATTTGCTACTTTATTCGTGGGACAGAGGGCGTGATGTGTGTGTTGATTTGACAGGGTCTTCCCCCTTGACTCAGACTGGGATGTCTGATTTTTTGCCGGGACGGGTTGTTGCTGATGCTGCTCAGCGCAAATGTACTAAGTATAGGGATTTATGCGCGACTGCTGGCTATGGTTTCCTACCCTTCTCTTTCTCTTCGCTTGGGGAGTTGGGTTCGGATGCTGTTGACTTGTTCAAGCGGATCCAGAAGTTCTCGGTATCTCAGGATGCTGGGGCTCGGGTGGCCGCTTATATCTTTACTAGGATTAGCTTTGCTATAGCTAAGGGGGTGGGGGCCCAGATTGTCTCTCGGCTCCCCACCAACTTCATGTAAACTTTTCATTTTATTTTATTTTAATGAAAGCTGCGCGCATCTTATAATAAAAAAAAAAAAAAAAAAAAAAAAAAAAAAAAAAAAAAAAAAATAATAATAATAATAATAATAATAATAATAATGATATATCTATACTATATATTAAATCCTGAAACCAAGGGACTTCCATGTAATTAAATAAAGTTATACAAATTAATTATACTATATAGTTTTTAATCGATAGCGCTGTGTGATAGACCTGATCAAGGGATTTCCATGTAAATATTATATAATTTTGGTTGAAGTATAAATTTAGAAAATACCAAAATAGAGTGATTTTCCTTAAAATAAGCATGCCCCACTTATGGTATTAATTAGTAGCATAAAATATACATTAAATAACAAATTTATAATTATCTAACTTACACATAATATTTTGAAAACTATTAAAAGGTAAATAAATCAAGCTAGGTTTCCAAAAGATATAATATTGCATAATTCTTTTAAATTGGTTTAACATATATGTAATATATTTATATTACATATAGCCACCAACACTACACCATGTACTACTCAATATCCGCAACCACCACTGCGACCGCCGGCGCAGGCCACCGAGAACCCCCTCACGCACAACTCGCCTCCCACGCACAACCCATACTTCACGCGCACCTACCTCTGTCCCACGACCACTGGCGGACCCCTGACGTCCTTCTCGCTGGCGGTACACGCCCATGTCGCCAATGACATCAGGGTAAACCACTGCCCCCAACATCGAACATCAATCAACCCTTAGTGAACAGTTTTAACAATAAACCCTAATTAAAAAATACAAATATTATTGTGACAACCCTCGCGAATGCGGAAAAATAAAACATACAAGCATGTGAATTATATAGCGGAAAATACGGTATTTTAAAAACCTTTATACATGCACGATAGAAAAATACGAGGAGTGTCAAAATATTACAAACTAAATAAAAAATACCACAAGAGACGTAGTCTCTCAAAGTGTTAACAAAAGACAAAGTAATTAGCAACTAGCTAAACAACGTCTAGAGGTGTTTCATCCAGGGACAACGCCCGCTAGCTCACACCCGAACCCAAAATAGCATAAGCAAAAAGCCATTCATGCAAGCAACCTGTTCATTCATGAAAAACATGAACGCCACAATCAGTGGGGAGTAACTCCGGGTTCTCCCAGCCATACACATTAAACGTACATAAAAGGAAATACAAAAGTAAAATCTTGCATATA